>PVJC01039942.1:0-16019 GCA_004026665.1 Murina feae | reverse complement strand
CTGGGTCTGAGGGTGGAGGGGCTGGGGACCTGGACTCCTGGGTCAGAGGGAGGAGGGGCTGGGGGCTGGAGTCCAGGGTCAGAGGGAGGAGGGGCTGGGGGCTGGAGTCCAGGGTCAGAGGGAGGAGGGCTGGGGGCCTAGACTCCCAAGTCTGAGGGAGGAGGGGCTGGGGCCTGGGAACTTGGACTCTTGAGTCTGAGGAGGAGGGGGCTGGAGTCCCGGGTCCGAGGGAGGAGTGGGGCACGCCCTGGGCCTCCCAGGTGATCCCACCGGAGTGGGACTCGGCTCACCTGAGCATGGACCCCTCTCGGAAGAGCTCGTCGCTGGCAGTCCTCTGGCCCCGCGGTGGCAGGAGCGCCGCCACCTGCCTGCTCTTGGCCTCCAGGTTGGCGAGGTAGAGGACGAGGAAGTCCGCGGCGCCCCCGGGACTCTCGGGGCCGCCTCCGCCAGCCGCCCGCCGGGCGTGCGCCACCTCTCGCAGCAGCTGCGCGGTGCGGGGCAGCAGGTCCCGCAGCGACGGGGGGCTCGAGGCGAGCCGGGGGTCCCCGCATTGCTCCTGCAGGCGCTGCAGCAGCCGCACGGCCCGGCGGAGCGAGCGCGCCTCTCCCCACGGGCCCCGCCGCGGGGCCGCCGCCGCCGCCGCCGCCATGGGCTCCTGGGGCGCCGCGGAGCGCCGGGCGCGGCGGGGAGAGGCGCGGCCCCACCCGGTCAGGTGGGGGCGGGCCCTGGAGGACCTGGGCGGGGCCGGCAGGTACCTGGCCCCCCGAGAGGGCGGCGTCGGGGGCGCTGGCCCCGGGTTCCCCAGAGAGAGGGGTGCAAAGTCTGATCGCCAAGGACCCCCAGGCGGGGTGGCTCCGGCGGTTCCGAGTGGGAAGGGTCGCGGGAGGAAGGATGCCTGGGCCCCGCTAGGGGGCGCTGCGGGCCTGCGGGGAGACACCGGGACTTTTGCTGGGCGCTGCAGATTTGGATCTGGGTCCTGGCGCGGGATTAAAGGTCAGAGCTGCGCTTTCTAGGAGGGAAGGTCAGGGAGATAGTGCGACCCCTTCGCCTCCCAGAAGGAACCACAGCGCGACCAGTCCCTTAGGAGCAGGGGTCGGGAGGAGGGTGTCTGAGGGAGCAAGAATTTGGCGACAGCCCGGCCGTGTGGCTCAGTGGATAGAGCGTCAGCCTGAGAACTGAAGGGTCCCAGGTTCGATTCCGTCCAAGGGCACATGCCTGGGTTGTAGGCTCCATCCCCAGTGTGAGGCCTGCGGGAGGCAGCCAATCAATGATTCTCATTGATCTCTCTCTCTCTCTCTCCCTCCCCTTCCTCCTGAAATCGATAAAAATATATTTAAAAAAAGGAAGAGCCCTGACTGGTTTGGCTTGGTGGATAGAGTGTAGGCCTGAGGACTGAAGGGTCCCAGGTTCGATTCCGGTCAAGGGCATGTACCTTGTTGCAGGCACATCCCCAGTGGGGGGTGTGCAGGAGGCAGTGGATGGATATTTCTCTCTCACCGATGTTTCTAACTCTCTATTCCTCTCCCTTCCTCTCTGTAAAAAATCAATAAACTTTATTTAAAAAAATAAAAATAAATAAAAAAAGGAAGAATTTGGTGACCTAATGCCTGGGCTCCCAGCAGCCCGCGGGAAATCAGGGGCGTGGTTTTCTCCCAAACCCGCGCAGCCTGCACCAGGTGCTCAGCCCCGCTGCGCGCCCAGCGGCCGCCACCAGGGGCGCTGTGGGCCGGCGGCCCCGCCCCCGGCCACGCCCCCACGGTCAGGCCAAGGTCGGATCGCAGGTGTACACCTACTTAGAGAATTTCGAATCAGAGAATAATATTAATGCCTAACAGTTATTGAACACTCTCTGTCGGGACCTGTGTGTCAAACTACGTTTTGTTCTCACTGACTTTTCAAAAACCCTTTGAGGTGGAGGGAGAGAGTTTAGGATGAGAGCTGTCCTCCTCCCCCATCTCTTAGAAAGAAGAATCATTAACTTGGGGAATCTTCGACGACGTTGCACCTCAGACTAGGCGGAGACTGGGTGTTTGCCCTCAGGGTGGCCACGTCGGCAGCCCAGCTTCTTGCGTTGCTGACCTCTGAGTCAGGCTCAGTTTCCTCCCCCGAAAAAATAAAGGTGAAACCCCAGTGGCCTGGCAAAAATTCACATTTTTGGCTCTGCCAAGTGTTGACAAAGAGCTGATGGACGTGTCAATGGACAAATGACATTGGAGAGGACTTGGGGGGGGGGCATCAGACCTTTGACAGGGCAAGTTCATGGCCCTGCATATCCTTCGGAGACGCGGCTTGCAAACACTCTTGCTCACATCGGGACATTGTGCGCCTGAGAGAGTTACCCCGGGCAAGCACTCCTTACCCTGACTGTGTGCGTGTGTCCTCACATCTTTCATCCCATTTCATTCCATTTCATTAAAGGGAAAATTGTTTGCAACCCACTAAATTGATTTCACCACCCACTAATGGATCTTGTTGGGCAGGTTGAAATATATTGAACTAAGAAACTCCAAGAGACATGTTCCAGGGTGCTAACTGCAGCCTTCTGGGAAAGGGAGAAGACTGGAGGCAAGGCAGGTGTCCTCCCCAGGAGAGAGGATGAATGTGCACTCACAAAGGACTCCCACACAGCCCATCCGATGAATGGAGTGGACACACACGTCACTATCATGAATTTTGAAAGCATTCTGATGAGTGTGCTGGGTTGAATAGTGCCCCACCCACACCCATTCATGTCCTCTGGAACCTGTGAATGTGACCTTATTTAGAAATAGAGTTTTTTGTAGGTGTCACCAAGTGTGGATGAGGTCATACTGAGTTAGGGTGGACCCCGAACCCAATATGACTGGAAATTTGGGCACAGGCACAGGTATACTCATGGAGAAAGCCGCGTGATGTTGAAGGCAGACGTTGGGGTGATGCATTTGTAAGCCCGGGAATGCCAGGGTTGCCAGCAAACACCAAGAGCCAGGAAGAGGCCAGGAAGAACACTTCCCTGGGGCCTTCAGAGGGAGCACAGCCCTGCCCACACCTTGATTTTGGATTCTGAGTCTCCAGAATTGTGAGAGTACAAATTCCTGTTGTTTAACTCAGTTTGCGGTATTTTGTTACAGCAGTCCTAGGGAACGCATACCATGAGTAAAATCAAAAAACAAAAAAGTGCAGCCCTAGCTGGTTCGGCTCAGTGGATAGAGCATCAGCCTGCAGGCTGAAAGGTACCAGGTTCGATTCTGCTCAAGGGCATGTGCCTGAGTTGTGGGCTTGCTCCCCACTGGGGATCGTACAAGAGGCAGCCAATCAATGATCCTCTCATCATTGATGTTTCTATCTCTCTCCCCCTCTTCCTAAAATCAACTTAAAAATGCAGAACAGCCCTAACCGGTTTGGCTCAGTGGGTAGAGCGTCGGCCTGTAGACTGAAAGGTCCCAGGTTCGATTCCGGTCAAGGGCATGTACCTTGGTTGTGGGCACATCCCCAGTGGGAGGTGTGCAGGAGGCAGCTGATCGATGTTTCTCTCTCATTGATGTTTCTAACTCTCTATCCTTCTCCTTTCCTCTCTGTAAAAAATCAATAAAATATATTTTTAAAAATGCAGAACAATTAATATGGTACAATAACTTATATAATAAAAGCACAGTATGCAAATTCTACCCTCCACTGGGAGTTCATGGGGGAGTTTGACCAAGGGGCGGGGCCGGCCTGGGGGGAGGGAGGGAGGCCTCGGCCGGCCGGCAGCCACTAGAGACCCTCTAGTCATTTACAGCAAGTTTGAAAACCTGCAAAACCAGTGTTATAAATTATTTGGGGATACGTCTGTATATGATAATAGTATGAAAATGTGTGGTGATGCTGAGTGATGAATGCAGGATATGGAGCAGGGAAAGGATGGACTCTGAGAAGGATACACTGGGACTTCAACAAAATCATTAATGTTTTCATTTTGGAAAGCTGGCTCAAATACGGCAAATGGTGAAAAGTCCATGTGGTTGCCTAGTGGATACAGAAGAAGTGGATGACAGGAAACGATACTCAGCACCATTATCCGTTAGGGAAAGGCAAATGCCAAGCACAAGGGGACTCCACCTCACACCCACCAGGATGCTATGATCATAAGCCGTGGACAGGACACTGCTGGTGGGAATGGGAAACGGTGCCACTGCTATGGAAAACTGTCCGGCAGTCCCTCAGGAGGTTAGACATGGGGTTGTCATACGACCCAGCCTCCTCTGTATCGATATCCTAGGGAATAGAAAACATATACCCATGCAAAGATTTGTGAAAACACCTAGATGTGCAACCGATAAATGGATAAATTAAATGCAGTATACCCATGCAATGGACTATTATCTGGCCATGGAAAGCAATGAATTGCTGATAACACACTAACGTTCGAATAAACCTCAGAAACATTGTGCTAAGTGAAAGAAGCCATGCTGTATGCTGTATGATTCGATTTATGTAAAGTGTCCAGCAGAGGCAAATCTGTAGAGACAGAAAGTGTATTCACTCGGGGTTGCCTAAGGCTGAAGGGGGCTGGGTGAAGGAATGTGTTCAAATTGATAATGGCGATGATCGCACAACTCTTGATCTTACTAAAACTATTGAATTGCACACTTTAAATAGTTAAATTGCTGGGTATATGCATTATCTCTATAACGTTGTTTTTGAAAAGGGAGGGGCCCTTTCTGGCTGGTGTTTCTCAGGGATTGAGCATCGACCTATGATCCAGGATGGTCATGGTTGGATTCTCTCTCAGCCTTGTTGTTTCTATCTCTCCCTTCTTCTCTGATATCAATAAAAATATATTTTTAAAAAGTCAGCCAATTCTCAGAGTAGCCGCAAGAGGGCGCTCTAAGTACAGACATCTCCTCCCTTGGGAACAGAATTTCTCAGGCCAGGCTCTGGCCACACCTCCGAGAATTTGGCCACGCCCCAGGGTCATGAAACTTGGATATGGCCTGCCTCTCCTCTCAACCACGCCTCTGAGACTCTGGCCACACCCCCAAATCTAACTACCCCCCTAAGGTCCTAGTCAGACTTCAAGGCAATGTCTGCAGCAGCAAATTCACCCTCCCAACTTCCCAAACTGACCACAGACGCAAGTGGACTAGATTCTTTCAGAAACACAAGCCTTAAAACCATGACTTTTAATTTGCAATCTTTTTTTTTTTTCTTTTTTGGGTTCATTTTAACTTTACAGAAAAGCTGCAAGAATAAGACAAAGCTTTCTGTATAACTTCATCCGGGTTCACCAGTTGTTAACACTTTACCAGTCTGCTTTATCATTGGCTCTTTCTCTCTTCCTCCCCCTCCCCCCGACGATCTGAGAGTAAGTTTCAGACATTTTGCCCCTTTGTGTATTTCCACGTTTATGGCCATTCTCTCACACTGTACAGTATCAAAAGCCGGGCATTTAACAGGGATACAACACTAGTACTAGTATCTGACTCAGTCTGTAGTCAAATCACCAGTTGTCTTCAAATATATGTTTCCCCATATATTTGGAAAAAGGATCCCCCGCAGGGATTGGGCCGAAACCAGCAGTTGGACATTCCTCTCGCAATCTGGGACCGCTGGCTCCTAACCACTCACCTGCCTGCTGGCCTGATCCCCCTAACTGCTCTCCCCTGCCAGCCTGATCCCCCTAACTGATCTCCCCTTCCGGCCTGATCATCCCTACTGCCTCTGCCTTGGCCCCACCACCCCCACCACCATGGCTTTGTCCGGAAGGACATCTGGTCTAATTAGCATATTACCCTTTTATTAGTATAGATGAAACGCTTCCCGAATTTGCGTGTCATCCTTGCACAGGGGCCAATCTTCTCTGTATCATTCCAATTTTTTTTGGATATGTGCTGCCTAAGCGAGCACCAAACTGTCCTTTTTAACAAAACGTTACTTTCCAGTCCAGGATCCAATCTGCGGTCATGTCTGGTGCCACCGCTCAGCCCTCCTTCGTGTTTCACGGAGCTGACATTTTTAAGCAGTACAGGCCAGTTCCTTTGTAAGAGGTCCCCCTGGATTTGGGTTTGTCTGATATTTCCTTGCGATTAGATTCCGGCAGCAGGATGTGGTGTCCTTCTCAGTGTATCGGGTCAGACGGTAACATGATGTTGGTCTGTCACATTATTGGTGATGAATTCTATCACTTGCTTAAGGTGAAACATGGAATCTCCGACTCATAGAATTACCAGGTCAGTTTCTTTCCTTCCTGGGCCTCAGTTTCCCTGTTTTTAAAATGGAGATGTGGCCTGGCCAATATGGCTCAGTGGTTGAGCATCGACCTATGAACCAGGAGGTCACCGGCTCAGTTCCCGGTCAGGGCACGTGCCCAGGTTGCAGGCTCAGAAGGGAGAGACACAGAGAGAGAAACATCGATATGAGAGACACACATATATTGGTGACCTTCCGCATACGCCCCGATCCTGCAACCAAAGTACATGCCCTTGAGCGGAATCGAACCCAGGACTGTTTCCTGGATAGGGCTGATGCTCTATCCACTGAGCAGAACTGGCTAGGATAATCTACACTAATAAAAGAGAAAGATACAAATTAACCATCCCTCTGTCACTCTACCACATCCACAAGCCACACCCACCAGCCAATCAGGAGTGAGTATGCAAATTAAACTAAATAAGATGGCAGTGGCCACAGAGCTGGAGCGAGCCAGAGGCTTGGGTTGCCCCTGGCGATGGAGGAAGCAAAGCTTCCTGCCTGCCCTGGCTGGCCCTTCCTCTATTCAAGGCTACAAAGTTTCAATTATAGAAGATAAATAAATCCCTGAAATCTGCTTTCAGCTGGCCATGGCCTGGGAGCCAGAATTGCCAGGGATAATCCAGGGTTCCAGCCGGTCCTGGCCTCCGCTCAAGACTACAAAGTTTCAATGATAGAAAATAAATAAATTCCAGATACCTGCTTCCAGTCTGCCCGCTGGGGAAAAAAAAAGGAAAGGTGGGAGCTTGGGTTGCCAGGGGGAGTGGCCAGCCTGAAAATGGCCATCAGCCCCTCACTCAGGCTGGCCAGGCACCCCAGCAGGACCCCCACCCTGATCCGGGACCCCTTCAGGGCAATCCAGCTGGCCCCCGCCAGTGCACCAGGCCTCTATCCTATATAATCCTATATATTAAAAGGGTAACATGCAAATTGACTCTAACAGCAGAATGACTGGGAATGACTAGTCATTATGACACAAATGACCACCCGGGGGCTCCCACAGGGGGAGCTCTGCTCAGCCACAAGCCAGGCTGCCAGCTGCCAGCACAGTGGTGGTGACGGGAGTCTCTCCTGCCTCTTCAGCAGCACTAAGGATGTCCAACTGCAGCTTAGGCCTGCTCCTTGCTGGAAAGTGGACATCCCCCGAGGGATCCCGGGCTCCCAGAGGGTTGTCTGACTGCCAGCTTAGGCCTGATCCCCAGGGGAGCAAGCCTAAGCCAGCAAGTGGACATTCCCCAAGGGGTCCCAGGCCGGGCTGAGGGACGCCCCCTGCCACTCACCCCCGAGTGCACAAATTTTTGTGCACGGGGCTTCTAGTAAAAACATATTTTTTTTTAAATAAAATAGGCTCAGCTGGGTGTGGTTCAGAGGTTAAGCTTCGACCAGGAACCGAGAGGTCATGGGTTCAATGTCCAGTCAGGGCACATGCCCGGGTTGTGGTCTTGATCTCCAGTAGGGGGCGTGCAGGAGACAGCCAATCAATGTTTCTCTCTCATCATGGATGTTTCTATCTCTCTCTCTCTCCCTCTCCTTTCCTCTCTGAAATCAAGAAAAAGACATTAAAAATAAAATGGAGGCTCTCAGGAGGGACTGCGAACATCCCTAACCAGCAGATGTGTTCTGTGTAGTTCTCATGCTCTCGAAATGCATTTGTTTATTTCTCTGTTTTGAACATGCCAGCACTCACATTTGGTGGCTTGCATGCATGCACCTGGAAGAGACAGTCTCTGAATGTCTGGGTTCACCCAGGATGCTGATAACAAGTGAAACTCTGCAGCAGGGGCTGGGGCCTCCTGAGCAATGGTTAAAGTATGACTTCTGCCTCTAGGGAGCGAGGAGCATCGCCAGCGAGACCTGCCTTGGTGGCATTGGTTGAGGGATGGGTGCTGACTGTGCTAGACCTGTGCAGGAGCCGCCCCCCCCCTCACCCCCTGCCCGTGGAGTCTGTCTCTCTCCGGGGGAGGGAAGGGAGAAGGGTGTGGAAGGACACGGCCCCAGTCCTGAGGTCAGGAGGCTGAGGGGATTTCCATGTGCGGGGAAGCCAGGGTCTTTGTTTTAGAGAAGTGACTTAACCAAGGGCAGGGCTGGGTTCAGCTCTTGAATCCAGGGCTAGTTCCTCACCAAGAAGCACATCGCCCATAGCCTGGACCCACCGGTACAAGGACCCTCCCGACACACACTCCAGGCCGATGGCGGCCAAGTCCTGTGCTACACACTTGGTACCTGCAGTCTCATTGGATTCTCACCAACCCACCAACACGGAGTTGAGTATTATTCCCATTTTACAGATGAGGAAGCTGAGGCTCAGGGCAGTGAGGTCACGTTGCCTAAGGGTCACAGAGCCATTCGGTGGCAGAGCCCTGGTGCCACAGATACACCGTTACCCCTCAGCAACCGTCCCCCTCTTCCTTTGTCACAGAACTTCAGAATTTCAGCTGGGTGCTTGTGGCCCAGATAAAACTACATCTCCCAGCCTCCCTCGAGGTACCCATCACCATGCGACCCTGTTCTGGTTACTAGAATGTGATGTGTGTGACCTCTGGGTTGTAGCCTTAAGGGAACATAGAATTGACTTTCTTTTTTTTCTTCTTCCCAATGGTTGGAATGTGGATGCGAAGGCGGGAGCTGGAGCAGCCATTTTGGACCACATAGTGGGAATATGAGGTGATGGCAGAACAACGGGGTAGGAGAAATGTGCGTATTTGACATTCTGAAGCTACTATTTTAGGCCTGGCTGTGAACTAGGCCTTTTCATGAGAGAAAAAATAAACTTCCATCTCATTCAAGCTGCAACGTATTTTAGTTTTTGTTGTGACGACAGGATAAGAAGTCTAGCTAACGCACCTCTGCCGAGGCCTTCTTTGTCCAAATCTTCAACCAGAAAAAAGAATAGGTTCCGTCATCCCTACTGCCTTTCCTCTATGTCCTCCAAAAGCAATCCCACGATGACAAAAACAGCCATTCCTATGTGTCCAGTTCTTTTTCAGAGCCACGCGCTGTTGTAAGCGCTGTACACAATTCATTGGAGTTTAATCCTTACAACAACACTACAAGGGAAAGGCTATTATTATTTTTTAAAATACATTTTTATTGATTTCAGAGAGGAAGGAAGAGGGAGAGACAGATAGAAACATCCATGATGAGAGACAATCATGGATCGGCTGCCTCCTCCAGGTCCCCCACTGGGGATCGAGCCCACAACCCGGGCATGTGCCCTTGACTGGAATCGAACCTGGGGCCTTTCAGTTCGCAGGCTGACACTCTATCCACTGAGCCACGCCGGCCAGGGCTAAAGGCTATTATTGTGCCCTCCTTTCCATAGAGGATGAAACTGAGGATCAGGGCTGGGGAGTCACCTGATCAAGGTCACACAGTGAGGAGGTCAGCTCTAACCCCAGGGCCGTGCTCCCAACCGCGCACCTGGTGTCAATTCTGTCACCGATACCCATGTCCAGCAGCACACGCATGTGCGTGCGTGCACTCTCCCATGCACATACGGAAAAGGATAGAGAACCACCCACAACCTTCCTGAGAGGCAAGAGGACCCGTGAGTGTGAACGTGGGTGTGGAAGGGACCAGACTTGGGTTTGGACGGGAGACTTGCTCTCTCTGAGCCTCCGTTTTCTCCTCTGGAATACGGGAGACATCAGGGTCGGTCTGTGGCTGCTAATATCTGCATTTCTGTTCACAGCGTCAAACTGGCCATGCAGTGTGACAGGCCACCGGGCACGCCGCAAAGAATCGCAGACCCCATCCCGCAGTGGGGGTGGTCACTGTCCATTTTATTGTCTCTTCCCAAGGGTTGGCTCCGTGCCAGGCAGTGTGCTAGCTGCGGTGGGGGTGGGGGTGGGGTGGGGGGTGGGGCGTGGCATCCCACCTGCTCTGGCCTCCTGGAGCTCAGGGTCTGCGGGACAGATAGTCACTGTGCATGGCCGTACCCATGTGCCGGGGTTACGGCATGGGGAGCTCTCACAGCTGCCTCCAGGGCCCAACACTCACCCTCTGCAGTGGGTTGAATGGTGGCTCCCCACACAGACACTCGCTGGAACCTGTGAATGTAATTTTATCTGGAAAAGGGTCTTTGCAGAGTTAATTAAGAAAAGGATCTTGCCCAGCCGGTGTGGGTCAGTGGTTGAGTGTCAACCTATGAACCAGGAGGTCACGGTTTGGTTCCAGGTCAGGGCACATGCCCGAATCGTGGGCTTGGTCCCCAGTGTGGGGCGTGCAGGAGGCAGCTGATCAATGATTCTCCCTCATCATTGATGTTTCTGTCTCTCCCTCTCCCTTCCTCTATGAAATTAATTAAAAAGTATATATCTATGAAAGAAAAAAAAAAGACCTTGCCCTGCGGTGTGGCTCAGTGTGGTTGAAGCATTTTCCTGTACACCAAAAGGCTGCACCCAGATTCTGGTTCAATCCCTGGGGCTCCTGCAAAGGGCAGCCAATCAATGTTTCATGCTCACTTTGGTCATTCATTCTTTCTCTCTCTCTCTCTCTTTCCCCCCCTCCCCCATCTCCATATCTTTTTCTAAAAAGAAAAAAGAAGAGCACCCTGAATTACTCTCATGGACCCTAAACCCAATGACAAGTGTGCTCATCAGAGACAGAAGAGAAGACACACACAGACACGGACACAGGAGAGGCTGTAGGAAGATGGAGACAGCCTGGAGAGCTTGTCAGGCTGAGAAGTGGCTGGAGGCACCCGAAGTGGGAAGAGGCGAGGAAGAGTTCTCCCTAGCCTTGGCTGGGTGGCTCGGTTGGGTGGAGTGCACCAACAGATTTCGGGTTCAATGCCTGGGCAAGGCACATACCTAGGCTGCACGTTCGATCCCCAGTCAGGGTATATGCAGGAGGCAACGGATTGATGTTTCTCTCTCATGCGGACGTTTCTTGCTCTCTCTGAAAATCAATAAAACCATATCCTCTGGTGAGGGTTAAAAATATCCTATATAACAAAAGCCTAATATGCTAAGTGTCTGACTGTTCGACCACTCGCTGTGCACTGACCACCAGGAGGCAGACGCTCCGACAGGTAGGTTAGCTTGCTGCTGGGGTCTGGTGGATCTTACATGCCCTGGAACCCTCCTGGGGCCCCTCACCAGCCCCGATTGTGCACCAGTGGGGTCCCTTGGCCTAGCCTGTGCCCTCTCGAAATCTGGGATCCCTTGGGGAATGTTGGAGCGTTGGTCTCAGCCCAATCCCCACAGGCCAGGCCGAGGGACCCCGTCAGTGCACGAATCTGTGCACCAGGCCTCTAGTAAATAGATAGATAAATAGGCAGATCAATAAAATCCTCCCCTAGAACCTTTGGAGAGAGTGTGGCCCTGCCCACACCTGGATTTTGGACTTCTGGCTTCCAGAACTGTGAGAGAATACATTTCTGTTTTAAGTCACCAAGTTGGTAGTCGTTAAGTCACTATACCTTCTAAATCAGCATCTCTAGGGACACCACAGCCCAGAGACAGGGTCAGAAACACAGCCACATGGTCACAAGCACACCTAAGTCAGGAGCGTACAGGTCACCCAGTCAGAGCTGACCCGGAAGTGGGCGTGCATGGGTGTGTGTAATGTGCTCACACACACATATGCACACCCAGCCACTCACGGAACCCAGCAGTGCCTTCCAGGAAGATGTGAAGGCAGTTGGTCCCACAGATACAACATGTGGTAGGAATCATGGCAGCAGAAATGTTCACAAGTGCCAAGACATATGAAGACCCCAGGGCCCAGTGAAGTCCCCAGACTAAAGAAAAACAGCATAGTCCTAGCTGGTTTGGCTCAGTGAGTAAAGCATCTGCCTGCAGACAGAAAGAAGGGTTCTGGGTTTCGATTCTGGTCAAAGGCACATGCCTGAGTTGTGGGCTCCTCCATCGCCAGTAGGGGGTGTGCAGGAGGCAGACGATCAAGGATCCTCTCTCATCATTGATGTTCCAATCTCTCTCTCCCGCTCCGACATCAGTAAGAAACAATATTTAAAAAAGAAAAACAGCATTTACCATTACTCAGAAACACACGATCACTCATGGAGACCAACACAATGAGACCAAGATCATCAGCTTCTCTCCAAGGACAGCCCTTTCTTCAAGGTCAGGGGTGGTGGGGGCTCCAGTGCTTCCTCTGGGGTTCCAACTTGTCCCTGCTGTCCCCACTGCACACCCATCTTCCCTTCCTGAAGATCAGTCAGTTCCTGTAGCAAATTTCTTATCCACATATCAATCTCCTAGAAACGCTGATTCTCTGAACCTGGGGTCAACTGAATCAAGCTCCTAACGATATCCTAATCTCTGGAATCTGTGATGTCACTTTACATGGCAAAGGGACTTTACAGACTGGATGAGGTTAAGGATCTTGAGATGGAGATTATCCTGGGTCCAATGTAATCACAGGAGCCTCCTATAAGGAAGGCAGGAGATCAGAGTAGGAGATGTACAGATAGAAGCAAAAGGCTGTAGACACAAGGAGGGGGCCATGAGCCAAGGAATGCAGGCCAACCTCTAGGAGCTGGAGAATGCAAAGGAATGGATTCTCCCCTAGAGCCGCCTGAAGGAACCAGCCCTCCGACACCTTAGCCCACTGAAACTGATTTTCCACTTCTTTTTAAAAATATATATTTTACTGATTTTTTACAGAGAGGAAGGGAGAGAGATAGAGAGTCAGAAACATCAATGAGAGAGAAACATCGATCTGCTGTCTCCTGCATAACCCCCACTGGGGATGTGCCCGCAACCGAGGTACATCCCCTTGACCGGAATCGAACCCGTGACCCTTCAGTCTGCAGGCTGATGCTCTATCCACTGAGCCAAACCAGTTAGGGCTATACTTCTTCTTTTTTTTTTTTTTAAATGTCTTTATTGATTTTTAGATAGGAAGGGAGAGAAACATCCATGAGAGAAACATGATGCATCGGCTGCCTCCTGCACGCCCCCTACTGGGGATCGAGCCTGCAACCTGGGCATGTGCGCTGACCACGAATTGAACCAGCGACCTCTTGGTTCCTCGGTGGACACTGAACCACTGAGCCACCCCTGCTGGGCTGACTTTACACTTCTGACCTCCAGAAGTGTAAGACAATACACTGTGTTGTGTTAAGCCCCTTAATTTGTGGTGCTTTGTCAGAGTGGTAACAGGACATGAATGCTTGATTCACAAGAGATGTGTCCACAGAGTGAAGGCACAGACATTGTACTCGGGGGCCCAGAGCCACTGAGTAAAATGTGACACACCAAGAGAGGCGGGCGCACAGAAACAATCATACGACAACCGCAGATCTCGCAAATGCCACAGAGACCACCCAGCGTCTCACAACAGTCATCTGTGGCACTCCTCGGAATCACACACACACACACACACACACACACACACACACACACAGGGTCACTGTGGAGTGAGACGGAGTCTCCTGGAAAGACGCCACACATTCGGTCGCCCCCGGAAACAATGGCACAGTGACACCACGACAGAACATCCGAACACACCGGAGACCCCAGAGTCGCTCACACATGCCGTCACCATTCCGAGACTCACAGGCCACTCGTTCAGCCAGCGGGGTGCGGCATGCAGGTGTGCACGCACACAAACACACTTCTCCAGGCCTCCTCATGGACGCGGTCCAGCTGAGCCGGGGATATGTTACAAAAATAGTTTATTACAAAAGAAATCCAACCCAAAATGCCTAATAATTTACATCATTACAAGTGCCCCACGGCAGTCCATCTCTCCCTCCTCATGGGCGGAGGGCAGCTCTGAGAGAGGAGAAGGAAATACATGATTGAGTGGAATTGCAGACAGGAGATTGGTGCCCGAGAAGAACAGGGGAAAGGGTCCTGGGCGAGAGACGAAAGACGAGGTGGGGGGGTATCTGTGCTCAAACGAGGGGGCGAATGCATGTGCCTCTGTGCAAATCCTGGATTAAAGATGGGGGGGGGCAGAGTGAGGTCTTCACAGTTTCCAGGAGGGTAGACTCCACAGGGCAGGGAGGTCCCTCCTCATGAGTCCGAGATCTGCCCCCCCATCCCCCTCAGCTGCCTCCTGGAGCTGGGGAGGGAGGCACCGGCCGGCCAGGGGCTTGGAGGACCCCGACAAAGGGCAGGAAGGCAGGTGGAGATGAGGGAGAACGGAAGAAATTGGGGGGAGCCATGGGAAATCCATGGGGATCCTTGGGAGGAGACTGGGAAGGTGAGGAGGATGGTGATGCAGAGAGAAGACCTGTGGGAAGAAGGGAGAAGACGGGTGAGGGCAGTGAGAGACTAGATCCAACTCCCTGATTCCGAGGGGCGCAGAGGCTGGAGGCTGGAGCCGGTGTCTCACCATTGGAGCTGAGGCGGCTGCTGCTCTCGGGGGAGGTGGTGGCACTCCGGTCAGGGGAGGGCTCTGTCTGTGACGCAGAAGCAGGCCGCGTGGCCTTCCCCCTGAGGATGTCGATGACCTGGAGGAAGATGGGGGTCACCACCAGGCCACCCCCTCCCTCCACCTCCGCTAGCTCAAGGGGTCTGTCAGCCAGCACAGCAGCAGGTGGAGGTGGGCACGTTGCCTCCTTTCTTGGTGCCTCAGTCTCTCCTCCTGTCTAGACCTCACACCCGCCCCCTCCCCTCCACGCCTGGGCACAGACGCACTCGCACACCCCTGGGTCTGTCCTACGGACCACGCTGGGGAACAGACTCCCCCAGCCCCGCACCCCACCACCGCGCACACTCACCCGGCGGCTGCGCGCCACCATGAGCGGCGTGTCGTTGTGACAGTTCTTGAGGCTGCTGTCGGCGCCGCTGCGGACCAGCGTGCGCACCAGCGGGAGGAGCCCGCGGCCCGACGCCGAGTGCAGCGCGGAGCTGCCCGAGTACATCTGCGCGTTCACGTTGGCGCCGTGCTGCGGGGTGGAGGGGCGGGTCAGGACCACCCCGCGCCCGGACCCAGGGCGAGGGGGGCGGAGTCCTGGGGGCGGAGCCAGAGGGAGGGGCGGGGCCAGAGCCCGGGGCTGGACCACCCCGCGCCCGGACTCAGGGTGAGGGGGCGGATTCCTGGGGGCGGGGCCAGAGGAGGGGCGGGGCCAGAGCCCGGGGCTGGACCGCTCGCGGGCCTGGTGATGGAGAGAAGGATGGGACCTAGCATCCCGGAAGGGTCAGCGCTCGACTAGGCGAGCGGCGCTGAATCAAACCGAGCTGGATGCCGGGTGTGACCGAAGTCGGGGCGGAGTCAAAGAGGGGAAGGGGCTGGGGTCCAGTCTGCGCGGGACGGCGCGGGACCCGGCCAGCTAGGCTCTCGCTGGGCAGGGCCTGGGCCGTTCGGGGGCGACGGAGGAATAGCAGGGACCCAGGAAGAGTTCGCAACCTGGGGGGCAAAGTCTTAGGGCGGCCAGAGCGAGGCCTGGAAGGAACGGTCGGAGCTGGATGGGGAAGGGGAAAAGAGGGAGGGAAGCCCGCGGGCAGGGCCCACCCACCTGCAGCAGCAGCTGCACCATGCTCAGGCTGTTGTTTTCCACGGCGTGGATGAGTGGGGAGCGGCCGCTCTTAATGTCCTGCGGCGGGGAGGGAAGGCCCTTGGGTCTCTCCGAGCTCTGACCCGACAGCTGGCGGCCCGCATTCCCACGCAGGCGCTCCCCCACGCAGCCCCGCCCTCTGTGGGCCGCACTCCTGGCCCCCGCTCCCTCGCTCACCACCGCGTCGATGTCCGCGCCACGCTCCAGCAAGAGCAGCACCGCTTCCTCGCATTCGGTGTTCACGGCTACGTGCAGGGCAGTGAGCCCTAAAGGAGAGGGAGGTTCGGTCAAGCTCGGGCCTGGGACTTTGCAGCCCCAGAGGATGCCAGGACCTGCC
>PVJC01039941.1:0-16026 GCA_004026665.1 Murina feae | reverse complement strand
TTAAACAAAACCTATCATTGGCTTTCAAACCTATGACATTGATAGGCAGAAGAAAAACACAAAATTGATAAATTTATAATGGACAGTAGGAGAGAGAAAAGAACAGAGACAAGATGAGGAAAAGGTGAACACCTGCTTTTCATTCAGTCAACCTTCCTTCTTTCTTCTTCTCCAGGGAGCACTGTCCTTTGTCTCTAGGGAACTGCCCAACCTCCATCACAGGTAGTATAAAGGGATAAAGTTGGGGACCAAATGCAGATCTCTCTTCAGAAAAATATAAAATTCTTGAGGACAGAGACAGTGTCTCATTTGGCAGTGGGTTCTCTATCCCCAGAACCGTGTTCAATAAATGATTGTTATTAATGTTTTCTAGTTGTTTCTTGGTTTAAAACCAGGAAAGGTATCCAAGATATACTGTTGAATAAAAAAGCAAGTTGTGAAATACCACATATTGTGTGATCTTATTTTTGTAACTTTTAAAAGTACTGTAATATTAATAATTACATTGAATAAAAATGATTTGGATTATGTTTCTTACCCTACTTGTTAAGGAGATTACACTTTGTATAATGAGCATACAATACAATATACAGATGATGTATTGCAGAATTGTACACTTTAAACCTATATAATTTTATTGGCCAATGTAACCTGAACAAATTCAATTAAAAAATTAAAAAAAACAAAGAATGATTGTCTGTAGTAGGAGAAAAAACCTGGGCAAATTTTTAATATTTCAGTGTCACTGAATTTTTTTTCAGTTTAAATCTATCATTGTTGTGATTAGAAAATAATTGTTTAAGAAAAGGGAAGGAGAGAAAACAAAGAGAAATAAAAGAATAAAAGGTTAAAAATATAAGAAGGAGGGTAGTAAAAAGAGGGGAAGGGCTGAGGTGGCACAGGGCCATGAAGCGGCAGGGTCCCTTCCTGTACGATCATCAGGACTGTTCACCAACATCCCATCTCCTTCCTCCATCACATGACAAGATTGAGCTGCCACACCTTGAAGTTAGACCTGCCATGTGTCTTGGTTTGACCAACAAAACAGGATGGAAGCAATGAATGTCACATCTAGGCAGAAGCCTTTCAGAGTCAACGTGTGATTTGTCACCATCTCTTCCCTTGTCTACAGCAATTACTG
Organism: Murina feae; assembly: GCA_004026665.1. Lineage (NCBI taxonomy): Eukaryota > Metazoa > Chordata > Mammalia > Chiroptera > Vespertilionidae > Murina > Murina feae. The sequence continues at coordinate 14,885 of PVJC01039941.1, read as the reverse complement.
ATGGTGGTGGCTCCTTATACCCTGGGATCCTGAGAGAGTATAACAGAAACACAGCCTTCACCCACCACCTGTGATAGATGTGGAACATAATGAGAAATAAAACTTTATTAAACCACTGAGATTTAGGGATATATATTTATATAACCTCAGCATTCCAAGTCTATTGTGAGGTATATCACCCTAGAGCTGAAGGACATAACATTGTCTCACAAGACATCTGTTATGGACTGAATGTGTATGTCCCTGTCCCTGACTCCTCAAATTAATAAGTTAATGCCCTATGGGATGTATATTTGAAAGAAATTAGGTTTAGATGAGGTCATAAGGGTAGGGACCTCATAAGAAGAGACACCAGAGCTCTCTCTCCATCTCTGTTCATCAAGTGAACACACAATGAGCAGGAGGCTTCTGCAAGCCAGGAGGGTCCTCATAGAGCCCAACCACGCTGGCACACTGATCTCACACTCCCAGCCTCAGAACCATGAGAAATAAGTTCCTGTGGTTTATGCCACTTGGTCTATGCTATATTTTTTTTAAAAAGATATTTTATTGATTTTTTACAGAGAGGAAGGGAGAGGGATAGAGAGTTAGAAAGATCGATGAGAGAGAAACATCGATCAGCTGCCTCCTGCACATAACTGGGGCTGTGCCCACAACCAACGTACATGCCTTTGACTGGAATCGAACCTGGGACCCTTCAGTCTGCAGGCTAATGCTTTATCCACTGAGCCAAACCGATTAGGGTTATGGTATCTTTTTTTATGGCAGCCTTAGCAGATTACGACAATCTTCTAGAGAAAGTCAATGCTACCCAAAGAATTCAGGACTAGCTCCCTAGCATTGTTCATGCTACTCTCTTTCACCCCATCTACAACCACTACCCTATTTTGTTGAGCCTGTATAATGTTATTAGAAGTTATCTGAATATTTCATGATGCTACAGCAATATTCTTCACTTGCTTTTGCATGTAAAGGCCCTCATTCTCCCTGAGAAGTCTTCTTGGAGCAACCCCTCCACTCACATCCAGGAACAGATCTTCTCCCTACAGCGTGTGGTCCTACCCAGAGCTTGTCACTTTACACATTGCTTTTTATTTTATTTGTTTGGTTAGTTTTGGTGGAGTTTTTCAAGTTTTTAAAATATTTTTAAAAATTTTAAGATATGTATAGATTTACAGAAAATTTGCAAGTATAGTACAGAGCATTGTCATAGCCCTTTCACCCATCTTCCTCTTATGGTAACATAGCTGTGGTGCATTTTTCAATACTGAGAAATTAATGTTGGAACAATACTATTAGTTTAACCATAGATTATTCAGTTTTCCTGAGTTTTCTACTAATGTCCTTTTTATGTTCCAGGTTCTAATCCAGGATACCACATTGTATTTATTCATCGTGTATCCGTAATCTCCAAAGTCTGTAACATCATTTCAGTCGTTTTATTTAATGGCCTTAAAACTTTTGAAAAGCATTTGTTGACATTTTGTAAAAATGTCCCTAAATTTGGGTTTGTCTGCTGTTTTCTCAGAACTAGCGTGGGACTATGATTTTGAAGAGCAACACAGAGCAGAGGACCTTGTCATCACGTCAATATCAGGAGCACATGACATCACCAGGACTTATCACTGGTGCTGTTAACCTTGGCTGCTTGGTTAAGCTGGCATATTTCACCAGTGAATAATTCCTATTTTTCCCTTTCCATCTTTTTTCCTTTGGAAGAATCACTAAATTCAACACATACTCAAAAGGAGAATTAAGCTCCACCCCAGCTCTGGAGGAAGTCTGCTGCCTGTCATGTGAACAGCACAGTGGAGCAGTCATAGTCTCCCACCAGCAGTCCACGAGGGAAGCGCACCTCCAGCTCTAGCCAGCATCTTGACTGCACACTCATGAAACACCCTGAGCTACAAACACCATCAGAAACTGTGGGAGCTAATAAGTGTTGGCCATTTTAAGCTACTTTGTCTTGGATAATTTGTTGTACAGCAATCTATATATATAAAAGGCTAATATGCTAAGTGTCCGACCATTCAACTGTTCACTATGACACACACTGACCACCAGGGGGCAGATGCTTAATGCACTGGCATGAAAACATGGAACAGACTGATGAATCTCAGAAGGAAGGGGGAAGAGGGAAAGGTGAGAAGAGATTAACCAAAGATCTTATATGCATACTAGAGGCCTGGTGCATGAATTTGTGCACCAGTGGGGTCCCTCGGCCTGGTCTGCAGGGATTAAGCCGAAACCAGCAGACTGACATTCCCCCAAGGGGTCCCAGATTGCGAGAGTGTGCAGGCCAGGCTGAGGGACACCACTGATGCATGAATCCATGTACCAGGCCTCCAGTAGATAATAAATTCACAAGCAATGCTTCACCTCTTTTTCTTTGGCTTTTCTCCCCATATCTGTTTTGTTTTTTTTTCTCTTCGCATGTAATTCCTCTTGAACTTCATGCTTTTGACTGGAATGGTTATTGACATCTTCCCAAGTAGAAACTCCTTGTTTCAAGGCACCCTGAACAGCAGTTACCAAATTGCAAATTTTATGGAAAGAGAAACTGATTAGCCCTGATGGGTCAGGTCTAATTAATGTGGATGAAGTCAAGTTATGTGAACATGGCTGCCTGGGATCCAATCCTCTGAGCATTTGGAGAAGGACAATTCTCTGAGGAAGAGGGTTAGCATGGATCTGGCAGACACCCACCAGTATCCAACTCTACATGCCTGACACACTCAAAGGAGTGAAAGATGAGATGTGAGTTTCCTGGTGGAACTAGTGGTGAAATGGGAAGTGTGGAGAGTTATGAGACCTCTCTAGGGTCTTCTACAACAGGCTACATCTACATCTCCATGGCTGGACTGATTCCATGTGAGAGGCAGGAAGGATAATATTTTTACAGACAAGAGGTGACTCCAGAAACAATGGTGTGAACTGCAGCAAGTTATATTACAAACAACAGAGGTCATGGCTATGTAATACCAGTTACCAGGGACATGCAGGGATATTTCTGCCCGAGATCTAGTAAGTCTTTGATTTGTCAGTAAAGTGATAGCTCTTGAAAGGATTGGTTTAAAAATAAATACACCACCGGTGAAATCCTCAAGGTGAGGCATGAGCAAAGGAGTGAGTGTCAGGATGAGTTACTGCTAAGCAGGGAAGGAGTCCCCTGGGGTTCCAGGTGCTGATGAAGCCTAGCACTTTATTCGTTGGTGTCCTCAGTGGCAGGATGCTGATGGCCAGGCTTGTGAAATCCACCTCTCTTCCATGAGGCCATGGAAACAACAAAGCCTATCACACAGTAACTCTGTAAGTGGATATAATTCCTGAAACTACATAAATGTATTAAAAATGCCTTTTACAACATAAGAACTGCCTGGGATTTTCAACAGCTTTGGTATTTTGATCAGATGCAATTAGAACACACACGTAAGAGTGATTGGGAGGTGGTAAAGCAATATATAAAATATTATCTAAAATTCAAAATCTATCACCAACATTGGTTGTGTGCAAACATTTATTTGGATGCTATTTTAAAAACCCTTGAGATTAAGGATGCAAAAAATTGCTTCAAGTGCAAAGTTATCTAGTCCAGTTCACAGATGGCCTCCTGCTAGCACTCCCTCCAGATCCAGAGAGAGGGATGACCACATTGACTATCAGGATTTGCTATAACAAACCCAAAAAATAGTCTTCGGAGTCAGCAAGTTGTAGCTAGAAAACCTTAGGTATGAGCTGTGGAGTTCTGTGAGTCTAAAAATATCCTTTTATTTTTAAGCCCGTTCTCCTAAATGTGACTATGGAATTTCAGTGATCCTCTTCATATAGCTCTTACCTTCAGAGAAAAAAGCACAACCCGAATAAGAATTGTGAAGCAGCCGGTGGTGTCATGGGCGACACTGAGCAGCCTGCATGCCTGGCCCTTACTGGTCATGTGCCTCTTTGCTCTCAACTCATTCCTTAGGGAACTAAAGTCCTCAGGACCTGGTGCCCTTTGACTTGCACGTAGTTCAGCCAATGGGAGGCACTAGTGCAAGGCCAAAGGACAGGAGGGCAGATGCCGGGTACTTTTCTCTCTGCTTCCTGGGAAGCAGATTTTGTCAGACTTTCTTTGTGCCTCTCTCTTCTGCAGGATCGCCCCTCTCTTCCTCATCTCGGGTCCTGCTTGGCTGCCTATTGTGACTCTAGCTTCCAGAAGATGGTCCCAAAGCCAGGATTTTGGCAACTTCAGTCCTTTCTCTCTTCTGTCCCAGGGCTGGTACTAGCTCCCCCTGTTGCTAACCTCCTGTCCCATTTCATTCTTTCAACTCTTTCATTGCCTGTGTAATAATTCCCCATATGAAATCCCCCCTGTTTGAGACACCTAGAGCAATTGTCTGGACCCTGTATGATACAAGGACACCAAAGAAACACATACACATTCCAAGTAAAACATATATAATTGAATGAGTAAATTGGATAGTCTGGTAAGTGCTGGTAGAGGGCAGAGGGCAGAGAGCAGAGGGCAGAGGGCCCTGGTGATGAAGCTTCCCTGTGGTTTGTCATGGTTCCCAGTGTGATCTTCCTTCCACATATTGACCTTTCAGTCTCAGTTACTATAAGTAATAGCCTTTTCCTGCTAGCATTAGCCAGTCACATTTGTGAGGGCTTGTTAAGTTATGGCATTCTTGGCATGGGATGCTGGTTAGTCCATTCCCAGGGTGTTAATCTATTCATTGGTTTCCCTTGCTTATGGTCTACTTGGCCCTGACCCCAGGGACTGAGCACAATGGTAATCACTGACAGTAATTGATGTTGGGCAGTAAGAAATGTCTAATCAGTTGTCTCATTTAATTTCCAAAATAACCTCATAAGGTAGATGCTATTATCTCCATTGTAAGATGGGGAATTTAAGGTTGAGGAATGAGCTATTCTCTCCAAGCATAGCTACCCACTGCTGTATCTGCAGTGAGGATTGCCTCCTCACTGGCCCATCCCTTCTAGAAGGTTCTAGAGTAGACTGAGGACAGTGGAGGAGCCACAGGAGGGAGCTGGACTGGGCAAGGTCTTGCAAATCAAGGCCAGGAGGCACATTTGAACAGTCATTGGATTCTCCATGAAGTGAATGACACTAGTACAAAGCATAGCATGCAAGTTAGCAGCAATCCATTCAGTGTTGATTTTTTTTTATAGGAATGGCCTTACCTGCTTCTGGAAGAGAGTGGAGATGTTCTCTTATTTACAGTGAACAGTGCCAATACTGTGTTCAGTCTTCATATGAGCACTATTATTTGAAGCCCTTTTATAATTCCTGTCATTAAAAAAAGCAGAGTTACTAGATTTAGAAACAGAGTAATCACACCTACCAAAGTGAACATCATTGTATTCACATCCACCTCCACATACAATGTATAGGAACACAGTCTGGCTCGCTACTCGCACTCAGCACAGTCCAATGCACTGTAGTAATCACTCCTGCCTGTTATGTTGAAAAGAGTAAATACCCAGTTCTCACATGGAGTGAAGAGGCTGTCTTCCTTTGACACCTGCTAAGGCTTGTTTTCCAATTGCACCTGTTCAAAGTAAGCATGTTTGGGGTTTTGCATGAACCAGCAAAAAGCAGACTTGAGAGAACCAAGATAGCAGCATAAGGCATATGCCTGAATGTGCAGCCTCCCACAACCACATTAAAAAAATCTAATCTAATAAAAGTAATATTGAAATTGACCGTTTCTATGGGATGCCTAAGCCACACCCACCAACCAATCAGAGCAGCTGTATGCAAATTAACCCAGTCAAGATGGAGGCCAGCAGGCACGGACCTAGAGTAAACAGGTGGCTTCCATTCCAGCAGGAGTAAACTATCTGCAGGCCGGCTGGGCTTCTCCGGGCTCCAGGCAACATACTTGCAACATTGTTGCAATTATAGAAGCCTCGGAGCTAAAGCAGACAGGAGGCCTGGGCCCAACTACTAAGGCAACATTCTTTCAATTATAGAAGCCATGAGCTGAAGCAGACAGGAGGCTTTGTTACCTGCCTAGGCCTCAGCTAAAAGGAACAGTGTATCAATTATAGAAGATAAATAAACCCCAGAAACCTGCTTCCAGCCACCCTTGCTGAGACATTGGGTCAATGGGAGCTGTGGGAAGCCTGAAAGCCTGAAAACAGCCCTCAATCCATCACCCAGGCTGGCCACATCCCAGTGGGGTGAGGGTCCACACTGGGGGACTTGGCCAGCTTGCAAACAGCCATCAGTCCCTCACCCAGGCTGACCAGGCATGCCAGCAGGTGGACATCCCCAGAGGGGTCCCAGACTACAAGAGGGCACAGGCCGGACTGAGGGATCCCCCGAGTGTACAAATTTTTGTGCACCGGGCCCCTAGTACAACTATAAAGCTAAATGGCCATCCTCCACAACCAAGGGAGTGGAAGCTTTACAACTAGAAGGCAAGAGAAGGAGTGCATTGAGACTGAGAAGAAGTTCTCAGCGCCAAAACTGAGAGGTACGGACACACGCAAAATGGTGGTGGTGCAGGCGAAACGGTGGCGGCAGCTGCACCTGGGGCTGTGGCTTGGAAGGGGATTACAAGCTCCGAGGTTGCACTGAACTCATTGCAGGCTGTCTGGCAACAGGGTGGAAGATGAGAGAGGCATTCTAGCAGAGCTGTTCGCAGTGATCAGTGATGCAGAGCTCCAAGACTTGGGGACTCAGGGGCACACAGACGCCAGGGCATAGAAACACCAAAATGGGGAGAAGCCGCAGAACCATCTGAGGGGCAGCCATCGCGGGTTGCTCTGCCTGGCAATTCTCTGAGACGCTGCCCTACCCAATTTACAACCCCACCCAAGCTGTGCACCTATCTGCCTGCAGCCTAACCTAACAGACTGTAGCTGGGACAGAGAACGCCAAAAGTTCCAAACCCCAAACAATGAGGAGAAAGGCCTGGAGGTCATTTCCTCCCAGTGATACCAACAGTAATCAAGACTTAACTACAACAAGACTGTGCACCCAACTCTCAAAGGCGTACACCAAGAGTGTCTACCCCAGGTGATTGGGGAGGCTGAATCACTGGGCCCTATAGGACACCTAGCACAGAAAGCCACTCTATCAATGCAGGGAAGCAGCCAAAATGTGGAGACAAAGAAACAGATCACAAATGACAGAAATGGAGGAAAGCAAAAGACTGGATGTAGAGTTCAAAACCATGGTTGTAAGGTTTTTCAAGAATTTTCTAGAGGCTGCCGATAATTTTAATGAGACCCTTGAGGATATGAAAAAGGACCACCTAGAAATTAAGCATACACTGACTGAAATAATATACAGAGATCCAACAGCAGACGAGAGGCTCGCAAGAATCAAGTCAAAGATTTGAAATATGAAGAAACAAAAAACACCTAACTGGAAAAGCAAAAAGAAAAAATAATCCAAAAATATGAAGATAGTGTAAGGAGTCTCTGGGACAACTTCAAGCATACCAACATCAGAATTATAGGGGTGCCAGAAGAAGAGAGAGAGCAAGAGATTGAAAACCTATTTGGAGAAATAATGACAGAAAACTTCCCCTACCTGGTGAAAGAAATAGACTTACAAGTCCAGGAAGCGCTGAGAATCCCAAACAAAAGGAATCCAAGGATAACCACACCAAGACACATCATAATTAAAATGCCAAGGGCAAAAGACAAGGAGAGAATCTTTAAAAGCAGCAAGAGAAAAACAGTTAGTTACCTACAAGGGAATACCCAAATGACTGTCAGCTGATTTCTCAACAGAAACCATGCAGGCCAGAAGGAAGTGGCAAGAAATATTCAAAGTGATGAATAGCAAGAACCTACAACCAAGATTACTCTACCCAGCAAAGCTATCATGTAAAATTGATGGTCAGATAAAGAACTTCATAGACAAGAAAAAGCTAAGAGTTCATCACCATCAACCCAGGATTATTTGAAATGCTGAAGGGCATTCTTTAAGAAGAGGAAGAAGATGAAAAAGATAAAAATAAAAATTATGAACAACAAAGTGACAACAAATACATATCTATCAACCAGTGAATATAACAATTAAGTCAATGGAAATATCTGATGAACAGAATAAACTGGTGAATATAATAGAAGTAGGGGCATAGAAAGGGAATGGACTGACAATTCTCAGGGGGAAGGGGGTGTGAGGGTTATGGGAAGAGACTGGACAAAAATCTTACACCTATGGATGAAGACAGTGGTGGGGGTAAGGGCATGGGGTGGAGGGGGGAACCAGGTGGAGGGGAGCTATGCGGGTTAAAAAAAAGGAACATCTGTAATAATCTGAACAATAAAGATTTATTTTATTTTTTTAAATCAAACTTGAGCCTACCACCCACAGTCACCACAGAGAAACACACTCACAGCATCTTGGTCCACAGGCATGTCCCGACTCAACTCCCTTTCCCGTCTCAGAAGCCAAGAATACAGACTGTGCCTCTATCCAGGGAAGAGGCTCCGTCCTGGAGAATGATGGCTAAAATAAAGAATTTTAAAAATAGTACTTAATGCGAACATCAGCCTTTTATCTACCCGGCAGTGCCGGGCTGCAGACGGGCCAGAGGAGCTGACTGAGGAGGGAGAAGCTCATGACTGCTGCTCACATTAGCCTCTAGAGCTGGTCAGCTCCTGGGAGCAAAGCTTTCTGCAAAGGGCTGGAGTCCTGGGTTGAAAAAATAGAAAAACACATACTCATTCTTGATGTATATCAAAAACCACAAGAAAAATGTCTTTCCTCCCCTGGAAACAGGAAGTCTGACCAGATAGATTGTCAGGAGTAACTGTGAACATCCTTGGCAGAGAGCTGAAATGCAGTCACGCGCCATTTCACTCCATGAGAAGGAATTCTGAGAAAAGGTGGAAGGTACATCAGAGTCTGGTTTCGTTTCAAAACTTAAACTCATTTCCTGAATTACTCAAATTCAAGTATTGTGAACTGAACACTCCTGGGAAATCTGGGCTTGTCTCCAGCTCTGCAACCTGGGCACGGAATCTGATTCGATTTATCAAATGAGCATGTCAATCCTTGCCTTACAGAAGGGAAAATGATGTCAGCGCCGGCTTTGCACCAGTATGGCTGTACCAGATGTTGAAATATTTGGACAGTTAAGTAGTCACATGGCTCAGGATCGCTGCTTGCTGTTAAGGACCTCAAGCCCAGGAGCATTCAGGAGGCGAGAGGGCCCGGAGCCTGGTGTTAGTACCTGCTGTAAAGGCCATGCTGCTCCTTGCTGGTCTCTATTGCATGTTTCAGGGCTGTGTGGGGGCTTCACTGGTCTATCCGTGGTGCCTTTCACAGAGCCTGGAGCATACAGGATGTCAGAAAAACACTTCACACACGATGTTTAGCCTCAGACCCACAGCACTCCCAGGCGAGTGCAAAACAACCTTTACTTTTGATGCCAAAGTTGACCTTGCCCATCTTAATGTAAACAGTATACTTCAAATCCAAGGCCCACCAGACTACATCAAAGATATTATATGAAAATTAATTCTCATGGTCAAAGAATTTTGGAAATGCTCTGTGTTAGAGATGTGATGCAAGCCAAACGCGTAGTTTTAAGGTTTCTGGTTGTAACATTTAAAAAAGGTAAAAAGAAGCAAATGAAATTAATTTTAATAATAAATTTAATCTAACATATCTATAGTATAATCATTTTAAGGTTAATCAATGGAAAACATTTATTAGTGAGATTTTTGTTTTTTCCTTTGCATTGCATATTTTACATTTTCATATTTCCCAAGTCAAACCAAGCACCCGGCCAGGCCTCAATGGCCATATGTAATGAGTAGTCACCAACAGGACATAGCCCCACATGCAGGGAGTCTCCATAGGGACTGCAGAGAACATAGTAATTCATTGCAGGCTCTGAGCAATTCTATCCTAAAAAGACCCACTTAACTTTCTTGACCTGACATTTCTCAAATGTATTTGCCCATGAAATACACACACACACACTGATTTCAGAACACCTATTTAAATACCACAATATTAGTCTCCTGAAAATATTTGTTTAAAAAACACGTTGATTGGACCAATGCAAAAGAAAATCACTGCTTAGCTATGAATACATGCAGTAGACTCTAGGTAACATGATGAGAACGTGCATATGAGGGAAGGTAAGAACTAAAGCACTATTTTCTTTCTGGTTTTGTAGCTGTGGCACAATTAATATAGTCAAGGCTAATGGGGGAAATCTCGGGAGTTACACATTTGAAAAAAATAATAATTAAGAAGCATATATTGAACTTTTATATATAATTATTAGAAGATACAATATCTTCAGGAGGTGGTTTATGTCAAATATTTCTTATTTTCAGTATTTAAACAAAAAAATGCAAAGCACTATGATTTCTAGGACAAATCCTGAATGGCATTAACTCAATATCTCTTTATCACAACAATGTTAGGAATCTACTCCAAGCCAACGTGATTGAGCAACTTCCAGGGGAGGGAGGCTGCGTGCCCATGTGCTGTCTCATTTGCTCAGGGCAGATGATGGGAATGTGGCCAAGCAGGTCCCTGAGATGCTCGTTAGCACTGATGGGAGGGAGGTGGCCAAGGCTTGTAATAAGTATGCAGCTTTTGAGTGTTAGATTATTCGAGGGCAAATTAGCCTCTGAGTGAGCGACACTTTAGTGTTTGTCATTTGAGGACCTCTCCTTTTCCAAGGAGTCTTTTCCTGTATTTTCAGTTGCTCTTTACACCATCTTTTTGAAAGCCGAATACTTCTCTTTATTGGATTATTTTCCAATAATTTCCGGGTAGGCAGAACGAGCTTCAAGGTCCATGGTCCTTCCCTTACTCCTTTTTAGACTCAGAAAGTGGGTTTGAACAAAGCAAGTGGTGTCATTAAGTAACAAGGGCAGCGCGTTTTGGCAGCTCCTCTGCCGAGGACTGGGATCGCTGGCCTGGACTTGGTGTGACTGATTCTAGTAACTCGAGGTTGGACAAGATAAAGCATACGATGAAACACACAAGTACGGATTAAGCCAAATGTTGATGTTCTAATGTGGCCTCATGACTCATGGTACAATGGAAATTCCTTCGCTAACACAGCTGTCCTACCTGTTCAATGGGTAACATATTCACAGAGTGTTGAAGCTTAATTAGTTAGTCTGCATAACCAAACCTGGAGTCGTCCTGGTACTGTTTATCCCTCAGATATTCAGATTGGGAAGCTGGGAAAGACACAACTCTGTACAAACTGAGTTAGAGGACAGAGAATTCTAGCCTTTTCTACATCTCTCAAACCAACTGTCATCACTAGCCTTTCATAGGAACCTACCACAGAAGATGTATTTACATGATTGGTGTTTGCCCTAAATAGAACAAATGAAGCTTTTTCATTGTCTAAGTGATCTATAGCCATGATGACACAAATGCATTCAAAACAGGAAGCTTTTTATGTCATGAATTTGGGGAAAACAGTATGTAGTGTCTAAAAACATAGCATCTCACATTGGAAGCAAATCTCTGCTTCTTTGATGGCACAGCAGATTAAGGAACTGACTTTGAGGGACTACTTTGTGTAAATGTCTCCGAAGTGTGTGTGTGAGTGTGTTTGTGAGTGTGTGTGTGTGCAGCACACACTGGTTGAATTTGCTTATGCTATAATTCTGTAGTAGCACCCTGAAGTCAAGAACTGTTTTCAATACCCACTGCATAAGAATAAGTACTTAATAAATATGATTAATGGTTTTGTTGTTAGTGCAGTAACTAATTGTAGCTCCTACTATAATTACTAATGTAAAACAGCTTTGTCTGAGCCTCTGAAGAAGACAGAAATATGTTGGGTCAGTGCTCTGGAGTCCTTCACAATAATAACATAGCTTTTGGTTCTGATTCCTTCTCATCTTATTGTCCACATGTAGGTTGAAAAAGTTCCTATATTATTTTCCTTATCCAGATCTGGCCATCATGAGCCTATTGGGAGGGAGATACCAACAACTCAGTTTGTCTGCTACTTCCTGGAGTCTGGCTCCATTTCCTCAATCTTCCCTGCGGCCTGTATGGTCACACCGTGATTGCGGGTATCTAGGTCCATGCTCCAGTCTGAAACCTGCTCTCTTTGTTTAACAAGAGGGGATGTGGACACCCGGGAACGTGAACCTCCACGTGAAGGAAACAGTACAGCTGCACCCCAGCTGCCAGACAACGAAACACTTCACTGTGCTGGGCTAAAGCCACTCTCCCACGGCCAGTGACTGCACACGGCAAAGACACTGAGGCACAGAGCTCTTCTGAGGGGCACCTTTGGCTTGAAAACTCCCCTGGGCCTTGCCAAGTCTCCTTAGACCTGTACTTAGAGCTTCCTCCTCTCCATCACTGGGGGCAGAGTTTGAGTGAGATTTGATGGCTCCCCCAGCCATTTCTCCTAATAAATGCTGTACATTTAATCCTTAGTTCTTTCTGAAGTGACTCAAACTAATATGTGGAAGGTAGGCTTTGGCATTGGGATGGCAAACTGCACACAGGAATGTCAACCCGACGAGGAGTTCTGGAACTGAGACAGCCCTTCAGATTGTCCCAATGGGAGGGCTCACGGGCCTTGTGTGGAGGAGGATTCTGAGGCCACAGCGCTTGGGCCCTACATGCTGCCACTCCTGCTTTCTGCACCAATGGTGACCCTTGCGAAGGGCTCACACCCGTGCAGGAAACAGAGCAGCACTGCGTCAGCAGCATCTGCCACGGGTACAGGTGCTTACGGCAGAATGCATGCCAGGCACTTGCTGTTCTGTTTCAAACCTGCGGGCAGAACCTGGGTGTGGAAGTGGTATATCGTGATGCTTTGAGTTTTAGAAAGTTCTGTCCTACCAGGATGCCTTTGTTGAGATTTCCTAGCGGTTCACAGAGAGTGCTTGCGTGTCTGTGAGTCTGTGCTGCGGGGAGGCCGTCCAGCAGTCAGCCCCTCGCAGCCCTGTTCACCATCATCACCACAGCAGGCTATTTCCTACCATGCTAACTTTTTTATTAAATAAGTTCATTTTAATTTTTATTAAATAAATGCATACACATTTATCACCTCACATAAGCTATACTTAAGGTTTATAAATTAGAAAGCCATTCCTTATATTATCTCTCATTTCTGTCCCCCCAGGGGCAAATCCATCTTAAGTCTTCCAGCTGCCTCTCATGGGGTTCCCCTCCACATTTCTACAAGCTTGCATATGCTGCTGTCCTGCTTTATCGATTTTTAAGGCACCCACTGACTTCACTGCATGCTACCTAAGGCTTTATCATCGTTTCTACCATTTTCCTTTTTCTCAACACTCCAACATGGTCATTTTTTACTAAATCAATAGCCAGTGTTTACATAGTTATGACTATGCAAATATTACTTAGCTCACTAGAAGTATACCTCCTTCTGTGTTCAAACATATTTCTGCTGGTGGTAATAGCCTCTTTATTTATCGTTATGTTAATTGTTATGAATTTCTTGGTTCCTAGATCCCTCCCTCCTGGAACCCTCTGTTCTCCAGATCCTGTGTGGCTGGGTTGTGCTTAGCTTGCAGCAGCAGCACCCTCAGGCCTGGCTCTGCCAACCTTCTGGTTAATTTCCCACATCTTCCTATCTCACATCCCCTCTTTCTTCTTCTTCCTCTCATTTTGGTAGACTGTCTACGCTCACTCTGCTGCTGCTCCTCCTGTCATTTCACTCCAGCGTTTTCTAAAGAAGAGTAAGAAAGATGTAGATTTATCGAGTGTTTACCTGTATGAAAGTGCCTTTGTACCATCCTTGTATCTTATAGTTGTAATTTCTGGGATGAACTCCATGGTGTAGGAGTGAACCCAATGTAGGAGACTCTACTTCCCCTCGTTATGCAGGGCTTTTTTCTAGATGCCACGCTGCTGCTGAGAAACCTAACAGTTCCTGTTTCATTGCCAACAATAGATGATCCATTGTTTTTCCTCCCCTAAAGCTTTAGAATCTTATTTATGCTTGAACTCTGAAATTTTACCACAATGAGCTTTGGTCTGATCTTAGCGTGAGTTCAGAGACAGAGTTGTTGTGCAGGGAGTTTACTGAGGACTGCTCTTAACAAACCACACTGTGAGGGCTCCCGGAAGCAGGACTGGGCAGAGGGAGGAGGTGAGCTGTGGTGCATGCACTGCAGCCAGTCCTATGGAGAGTTCTGGAGCTGGAACGGTGCTTCAGATTCCTCTCACCTTAGGAGGCTGGGCCTTTATGTGCTCTTCCCTGTTGGCTTGTCATGAATTCAGGCCATTCCCAAGGAAGGACTGACCCTAGGTGAGGCAGTGCCCTTGAGTCGTGTTAATATCCCAGGAGAAGAACACCTGGAGACCATCAGCCACCATAGAGCCGGGACACTATGAGTGCTCAGCCCTGTGGGGAAATCTAGTGGCACACACAGGCTATGGGTTTTATTTTAATAGTTGTGTCGAGCTCTTGCAATACTTACTCAGTCTGAACAATTATGTCCTTCAGTTTGGGAAAATGTTCTTGTGTTTGTTCTTTAGTCATTTCTTCTCTTCCTTTTTATAATCTTCTTTTTCTATGAGTCATATTTTGATTCTGCAGGATTAGTCTCTAATCTTATCTTTATTCTTCCGTTAACCATCTCTTGATCCTTTCCATTGAGATCCCAAGATATTTCTTTGTTATTTTCCAATAAGCTTGCTGTAGTCATCTAGTGATACAATGAGTCTGAGGGAGTGGCATGGGCGCCAACAGCAGCTACTGTGTAAACCAGTAACTTACTCACCTTGTTGAGGTCATTTGTGGAACTTCGTGAGGAAGAAGATGTAAACACGTTGTCAATCTGAAGTTTTGAATCAGGGAACGTTAGATTCAGAATCTTCACTCTGTGCTGCTGTTCCTCTTCAAATCACTTCCCACCAAGTGTTATCTAAAAGGAACCTAGTG
>PVJC01039940.1:0-16000 GCA_004026665.1 Murina feae | reverse complement strand
CCCACTCACGGGTCCTGGGTCCTGCGCTGTCCCGCCCTGCAGCCGCTCTGTGCACTCGGGAGGTCCCTCAGCCTGGCCTGTGCCCTCTCGCAGTCTGGGACCCCTCAGGGGATGTCCACCTGCTGGCGTGCCTGACCAGCCTGGGTGAGGGGCTTTAAGGCTGCCCACAGCTCCCATTGACCCAACGTCCCAGCAAGGCCGGCTGGACGCAGGTTATGCGATTTCTCTCCTATAATTGATGCTGTTCCTTTAAGGCCTGGGGTTATCTTCTATAATTGATACACTGTTCCTTTAAGGTGGCCTTCTAACTAACTGAAGCCTCCTTTGCTTCACCTGGCAGCGTCTATAATGAAACAATTGTTACTTTTACTGGTTAGGCCGGAGCTGCTCTTTCCTTCAGCTCCGGAGGATTCTATGATTGTTACATTGTTTCAAATGTTTCAAAACTGCTAGAGGCAGTTTAATAGGAGCTGAGCTGAAGGGCTCAGCTTCACTTTCGCTCCTGCCGCAATGGAAAGGGCTGTTTACTCAGGTCCGTGAGTGGTGGCTGCCATGTTGGCTGGGCTAATTTGCATACAGCTGCTCTGATTGGCTGGTGGGCGTGGCTTACCCTGTCTCGGAGAAACGGTTAATTTTAATATTTCGCTTTTATAGAGTAGATGATCCCAGAAGAAACCTGCAAGGGGGTGTGGTGGAGGAACAGGAGGAGGAAGCAAGAGAAAGCAGAGGAGTCAGCAAGGTTGCAATTTCAGACAAAGGCCCAGCCTCTGCTGAAACTCGAGGGGACCTACCAGGCATAGACTACATCTCAGAGTTTGCACTAGTAAGTCAGGGACCCAAACGCATCCAGGCCAAGCACCATCAATGTATACTTTACATATATCCCCTGGAACTTGAAAGTATTAAGAGAGGGAAACACACTGCATATTAATTGGCCCCAAAATGGAGTTAATGGTAAAGAGGAAAGAGAGTTACTACCTCCAGATACCAGAAAAGCTCAGAGCAGATACTAAGGGACACACACAGCCTTCGAAAAAACACTGCACATAATTAAATAGCATTTTCTTTCACTGCGTTTGGTGAATACACTTTAATATCAGTACAAATCTAATCAGGGCTAGGGTCTTCTTAATGAGCAAAGGCGTCTTTGTGGGGATCTCAGCTCCCAGAGGCAGGTACTCGCTCTGCGGCACGCCACGTGTGCATGTGGTTGGGGGTGGGGGTGTATCAACACTTGCCATTTCCCTCTGAAGCTTCTAACACTTGGAAATTTGTCATAGAAGCTTTTCTCATCTGCAGTTCAAACACTTTTTTTCAGCAGGAATTTAGCTGAAGTTGAAATCACCATCTGGCATATCATATTGAACCAGGTTCTCTGCGTGCCAAGAACTTTTTCTCTTGGCAATGATGTTGACTGTGATCTTTCAGAAACGTTTCTCGGTTGGCAGTCGTGCCTGAACAGAGCGAGCAGCTTGTCTTGGAATTTAGGAAGAGAGGTGTGTGGAGCAAGTTGTTGCCCCCGGAAGACAGTGTGAGGTGAAAAGTTGAGCCTCCGGTTTTCAAACCTCAGGCGCTGTATCTGTTACTATTGAACTGGAACCAGCTGGGGAATAAAATCTCAGCAATATGATTAGAAGTAGCAAAACGTCACACTAGACCTAGAAAAGGAGCATTCAATTTATATCAAGAAATGCTCTTTAAGCACTTTTCAGGTGCAAAAGTGATATATGTATCTTCCATGCCTTAGGGCAGCAATTTTCAACCGACGTGCCGAAGGAATTTTTAAAATATGCAATCCCTGACTACTTAGTCAGGAGCACTGACCTCTTTTCCCTTAGATTGTCAAATAAAAAAATGACAACAGCCAACACAATAATAACCATCTGGTGTGAATGAATAAAAATTGTACCTATTTTTACCTATATTTATTTTACCAATAAATTGTACCTATATTTATTGTAAAAAAAAAATGTATATTTTTGGTGTGCTGTGCTGAAGAATTTTAGTAGTTAGTTTATGTGTGCCATGAGGTGAAAGAGGTTGAGATTACCGCCTGAGGGACATGGGATGACTAAGAAGGGTCTTTGCGCCCTAGTGATTCGACACTCAGTGGCCGGGAGATGCCTGGGTGCAAGGGGGCCATTGTACTAAGGAGCTTAGCTGACACAGTCTGCCTCCTCCCAGATGCTCACGGATGTCCTTTACCATATCTGTGTGCCCCTCCATCAGCTCTGATATGCTTTTGCTTCCAATGGTCGGCACCTCTGACTTTCTTTGTGCGGCTGCCCTTGGGTGCTGTCTACATAGGCAGACAGCAGAAATGCTTGGGAGTTTAGTTCCTAGCCAGTGACTGCTCATTGTGAGAGGAAGGAGGCCCAGGTCCCCTGCCTTACAGCAGGACATCCATTGATATCCCTATGGAATCAGGCTGAGCTACTCCCTCTTGGATTTGGGCTAAACTCACCCTTGCCCTGCCAGTCTCTTTCCCTTTCCTCGCTTACATCACACATTCAGGGGCTAGTGTCTTCTGGAAGCATTTCCTTAATAAAATACCTCTCTACAAATCCCTCAGAATCGGCTTCTGTGAACCTGGCCTAAGACAAGGGGCATAACAAGAATATAAACAAAATTCGATGAAACCACAGAAGGAGTGACTAATTCTGCCTGGAGATCAAGGAAGTTTCCATAAAAGGAATGTTGTTGAACTGGCCTTGAAGGGTAATTTGGGTTTTGCCAGGCAGAAGGAATTGAGGAATGTCATAATACATCTGAGGAAAACATGTTCACCTGCAGGGATAACGAAGGTGATGGTGGGAAGCGATAGGAGATGGAGCTGCAAAGGTAGGCTAAGGTTAACCAAAGAAGAGTCTTAAATGTTGTTGAAGAATTTTGGCTTTTACAAAATTGGCAATACTACGCCATTGTGTGTTTCTGAGTAGAAACATGATACAGCTCTCTTTTAGAAAATAATTAAATGGAAATATAAAGAATGGGTCGGAGAGAGAAGAGATAAACGACGGAAGCCAGTTTGGAGGTCATTGCGATATCCTGGGTGAGGGTGATGAGGGGCTTACCTTGGGCCCTGGGCATGAGCATGAAAAGGAAAGGATGGATCCGGAGAATGAGTGAATGGGCTCGTCAATTAACTGGATGTCGGTGAGAAAATGACAGCCATCAAAAGCGGCTCAAGCGTTGGATTAGATCAGAACGTGAATGATGGAGCCATCTGCCAAGAGAGAGAGCCCAGGAAGCCAAAGCCAGAGAAATGAAGGAGTTCAGTGTTGGGATATGTGAAAATTGAAAGAGACGCTAAAAAAATCTCTAAAAACTCAAAGAAATTTTAACAAAGTCTGAGAATAAAAAGGAAAGAAAAAAATCAGGCTCTCGAGACACTGAAGATCTAGTTTAAGGTTAGATCAAAGAGAGACACTTTTTAAAGTAGCTTTGTGGAATGGAATCAAAATAACAAAACCAACCACAGAAACTTGGACACTAAGAACACTTGAAATTTACTTATGAGAAAATGCAGTGCTTCAGTTTCAATATGGTTTTACTTTACTGATTAAAACTAGAGTGGGGCATCTATATGATCTAAAGATTATATTTGATACTAGTGGCCCAGTGCACAGGAAAGGAAAGGAAATTAATTAGAAGAAGTATTTTAATATTGCTATTCCCCCTTTCACTATAATAGAAGTGTCAACCAAATTCAAGATCCACAATGACAGATCGAAACACATGTGTGCGATTGGCACCAGCAAGAGCTTTATATATATATCATGCATGCGTGCATCAACTTAGCCTTTTATCTACATAGAATAAATGTGCTTAATGAGACCTGCTTTCTGATTTAGCTAAACTTTATCCAGCTCAGTGAAGCACCCCAACTTCTCTTTCAGGTAATTGTCAGCAACACAACAGTAAATATCAACACGAAGCAGAGTATTACTGTAGATCACGCAGGGAGAATAAAGGGTAAAATATTTAACTGCAGCAGTGTTTGACTATATTCCGCACAGTGAGAAAACCTGAAGTCATTTTCAATGTTCACCATTTCTTACTTCTTTTCAATCAGGTCAAGTTTCTAAGCTTTCCAAATTTCCATTTTCCAGCTAATGAAAAGAAAATAGGATTCCATGGAGTCTCCTATCTACCTGCTCCAGGATTTCTGTGAGGATCCAATGAGATAAGTGATGGGAAACGCCTTACAGACATTTGATTAAAGTGTAAAGTGTTTGCACCTGGCTGTAAAGCAAGTAGTGTTCCTGGGCTAAAGAAACTCCAAGAAGGCTAGTTGCTATGGAGAGGAAGCCCAGTGTTGCTGTGTGATGTCATTACCTGGCGCCCACAGCCACTGTTTCCGGGCTGGGCTGGGTGCAGCATTTTGTGTCCTGGGGTCTTGGCAGTGTTGGCTGCGATTTGGTGGTGTGTAGTTCTGGGTTGGTGGTGGGGCCTGTGTCCCACTTTGGGGAAGCTGGGTGTTGCTTTGTGGGCACAAGGTCTGCAGTGCTATTTCTCTGTAAATAGCCAGTGCACGACACAGCAGCTCCTGTGTCTGCTGCCTAGTGGTCAGTGCATGTCATAGCAACTGGTCAGACAGCATGTTAGCCTTTTATGTGTATAGATATGAAATTTGTGTGGCTATTTGGAACCATCTAGGAAAGCAGAGTCCTATGATGGCACTGCTGAAAGGAAGAAGAATGATGTGTGTAGTGTTTGCAGCCTGTTATCTGCCTAACGTAGCGCATTGCTGGTGGAGGCACTGCTGGAGAGGTAAATCCATCACCTGACAGTGTCATTTCCTGGCCCTTAATTATTGCTGTTCACTTGCTTATGGCCTTGCACTGATTTTTAAGAAATAAATCAATACATCCATGTGAGAACTGGTCCCTCTGCCCTGGACATTTCAAGCAGCAAATAGTTAGAAAAAAGTTCAAATTCTTAAAGAATGTTTCAGTTGAGGAAAAGCTTACTTTACATAAGACTCATTGTTTCAAAAGCCAAATGAATTACAGAGAAGCAGAGAGGCCTCCCTCCTATCAATGTTACAGGTAGACTCTTCTCTTTGAGAACACTTAATACTTAGAAACTAACACTCTCCCCTATCCTAAGGTAAAATGTAGATTTCAAAAGCCAAGTTAGCCATAGAAATAACAGAGGAAGAGAAGATGGAAAACGTAGGGGGCGAGAGAAGGAGGATATTAATTGTGCTTATTCATTCCATCTTTCTTCCTCCTTCCTTTGCTCCTTTCCTTCATCCTTCACTCAGTCCTTCCCTCCCTCCTTCACCCACTCCCAGGAATACCTGAGAACCTACTGTGTGCTAGGAACTGTCCTAGGAGTGAGAGATAACACAGTGAGCAAGCGAAATATACATGGTCTTTACCCTCAGGGAATTTGTCTATCAAACTTTATTTCAAATTCTGTATATAAATAAAAGATAAAATCACCTGTGTTGTGTTGTTTTTTTTTCATGGCTGTTCTTTCTCACCTTCTTGTTGTGTATAATAAAGTATATTAGGTTCACCCATTTGTCTGGCAAATGCGGTAGGCATAACCCAGCGAGGCTGCCTGCATTTGAAATCCAACTCTCTCACTTAATAGTTGTCTATAGTTGGTCAAGTGATTAACCTTTTGACCCTCTGTCTCTTCATCTATAAAATATAGAGGAGAATAGCATATACATGCCTCACAGGACAGTTTTGCATATTACAAGAATTGATTCATTTAGGACTTAGAATGGGCTCCGATACACAATGCGTGATCAATCGATGTTACCCACTCTTATTTTTATCGTGCACAGGAATAAACAGATGAAACAGACCATATCTCTTGAGGAGCTGACAGTCTTGCAGGTGGAGACAGACAAGTACACAGATAAAGGCATAAAATGTGGCGGGTGAAATGACGAAGGAAGAATGCTTAGACTATCGTGGGGGTTTCACAAACAAGGGAGTGGCGAATTCTTTGGGTCAACTCTTTTGAGACGGATGTAATATCAATCCAGAGTAGTTTCTTATTTCCCTGACCCTTAGGTAAATGATCCTTCCCTATTAAATGCCTGTTTTGCTGACTTTATTTGCCCATAGCTATTGCACTGTGAATAATTACGTAAGCACAAATGAAAGCTTTTTTTAAATGAAGGGACATGTGGTCCCTCTTTATTTGCACTCTGAATAAAGGAGCTCACCAGAACAGGGGAAACTAGGTTACATTTTCTGATTTCTTATGTTTGGTGACATATTTCTTATAGAGATCAGAGTTGTTTGTGCAAAGGAAAAACAGGCCTTTTCTCATCCCAGAGAGCAATCTTATTCCTTTGCTGTGTCATGGCCATGTGATTTCATTTTGGTCAATGGCAACCGAAGTAAGCTGGTGGTTCTGGAAAGATTTTTCTCAATAACATGAGACTGATGGGAGAAAATACCACTACCCTTCTCGGGCTTACGTTGGTCTGCATGCGATGGCTGGCACTGCTGCAGCCATCCTGTGCCCAGAAAGGAAGATAGTCCTGACAGCCTAAGGATGGCAAAGGAGAAAGATGGAAACCAGGTGGGTCCCCGAAGGCATCCTTGAGCAGCTGGATTTACTTGTCTGGGCTTACTCCACCTCCCGACCGCTTGCTGTGTGAGCAAACAACCTTTTACTTGTCCTGCTGCTTTTAGATGGTCTTCCTTTCAGTTAATTCCTTGTGGTAGCTTGTGCCCAAGGATTTGTACATACTCTTCCTGTGAAACCCAGGACACTTGACTTGCTTTAACTAAAGAACTGTGAGCAGCATGATGGGGCACTTCTGGGGAGAAGCGTCAAGGGCCAGCATGTAGCTGGCCAGGCCCCCTCCCCCTGCCTCTTTGACTGGGGAAGCATGCTGAGATGGAGCCTCTACCCACCTGGTTCTCACTGGCTGCAGGGCCTTCTGGTCCCTTCCATGACGCGCTTGTGGTATGAGCAAGAAATGAACTCGGTCACTTTAAGCTGCTGGAACTTGTTGTTATTGTTGTTACCAGGGATAAATCTAGTTTGTTCTGACGGGAGAACATCCTAAAAGCTGTAGTGACTAACAACAGTGAAGTGAAGGCAAAAGCTTGGGGTGCAGAAGCTTAATTCTGAGTGAGTGAGCAGCTACTAGAAGGAACAGGCTCACCCCTGCCCACTCCACACACTGCCTGGTTAGCCTCCAAATGGTAAGTAATTCAATCCAAATAATGCTTTCAAAATGTCTTCACTTCAATGCATTATTCAGAGTAAATTAATCACAACTTATTAAGTGTCTCTTTAGTATCTCCGACACTGGCCTCATCCCTTTGCCCCACCAAGCTATTTTTGTAATGACCTCACTATGCACTCCCCTAGTCACCCATCTACTTAGACACCTACATAAGGGGCTTTCAGTAATGGCTCAATGGCCATATAGCTGAATTTCGGTTGTACAAATGTGACCTGGGGTGATGTATCAGGCGGGGGTGGGAGGGGCGGTGTGAGCATGGAGGGCAGGAGAATGATGATGGTGGTAGGTGATACTTACATAGTCTTGGTTCTATACCAAGTGTATTCTAAGCACTTGGTATGTGGTAACTCACTTAAGTCTCATCTTATGAGGCAGGTATTACTACTCTCTCTCCTTCACAGAGGAGGAAACAGGCATACGGTAGAGAGGTTAAGTTCTTGTCCAAGGTCATGTAACTGGAATGTGGGGACACTTGGATTTGATTCCAGGCAATCTGGCTCCAGAGTCCTGTTCTAACTATAATGCTTAAGCAAGAGGTGCAGGGGGTGTTCATGGGCATCAGTTCTTGAAGAAGCAACAGGTTAAGAGCCCACTTGAGTTTCACTGGACTTAAATACCAGCTGGGTGTCGTTTAACAATTTGCAAAACATGCTTATGTCCTGGTTCCTCAGTGGTAAGATGGCGCTGCTAATAGGCTGTCCTCTGTGAAGTAACAGGCACATGAAGACCCTGGTTTCGAGCTGGGTTTTGGTAATGTTATTGGGGCTACTGTAGCAGTCTCGGCAAAACCTCCCTCCCTCTCCCCCGAGGGTGTAGAAATCTCGGGCATGTGAAGAGTCATGCACAAAGATGAAATGAGCGTTTGGGGATTTCTCTAGAAGTTTGTAGAAGGGTGCAGGTGTAGGGTGACAATAGGACTTGGGAAAGACTGTCTGGAGAATCACTTCCAGGATCTGTAGACACACTAACAGCTGAGATGCACTTGATATTCTGGAATGGATGGTTGGGTGAGCCATTTGGACCAACTGTGCTTTAAAGAGTTGGGGGCAGAATACTATTGAATGGAAACCATAACTGGAAATTTTAAAAGAGAGTTGGGGCATTTTTCTGAGGTCTAAAAGGGGTGCACAGATGTGTATTTGAGTAGAGAGGTGAGGGCAAGGAACTTGGATCTGAAATTGTTTCAGAAAAGCTTTAGAAATGTAGCTCAAGAGATAAAACTTAATACTTTGGGGAAATGCAATTAACTTCTAGTAGGTCCTTCAGGTTGTAGATCTGAAATGTATTTTGAAATTGAATACTTCTCACCATCCCCACTGTAGCCACTGCCAACACTACGTACGGACATCATCGTATCTCTCCTAGACTCCGAGTCAGTCTAACTGGACTCCTACTTGTTCTTGCCCCATCCATCCATTTGCCTCCTAAGAGACAAAGTGATCTTTTTAAAGAATATAGTCAGTTCCTGTGGCTCCTTCCCGCACTTAGAATAATCCCCAAATCTTTACCACACAATCTGGCCCTGCCTAGCACCTGGATCTCATCTCTCACTCA
Source organism: Murina feae (assembly GCA_004026665.1). Classification (NCBI taxonomy): domain Eukaryota; kingdom Metazoa; phylum Chordata; class Mammalia; order Chiroptera; family Vespertilionidae; genus Murina; species Murina feae. The sequence goes on along the minus strand of PVJC01039940.1, from coordinate 7,218 downwards.
TCCCCACTTCCCTCATGTTTCTCCAATCCAGCCCCTCAGGCCTTCTCTATTATATGAACACACCACGCTCTTTCCTGCATCAGCTGTCCCCTTGGCCCGCAGTGCTTTCCCCAGGTCCTTTGCATAGCTGGCTCCTTCTCCTCCTCTGCTCTTGATTCAAATACCACGTTCTCCGATTTCCCAATCCCCTGTCCTCGGCTCCTCACCCTCTCTTGGCCACCCTCTCTGCCATTAGCAGATTTCCTTTCCTTCACAGCACTCACCACTATCTGAAATGGTCCTGCTTGCTCATTTGCTCATTTATCTTTTATTTTAAAATTACATTTTTATTGATTTCGGAGAGTTAGGAACAGGGAGAGAGAGATAGGAACATCAATGATGAGAGAGAATCATTGATTTTGATCAGTTGTCTCCTGCATGTCCCCCACTGGGGATCGGGCCCACAACCCAAGCATGTGCACTGACCGTGACCTCCTGGTTCATAGGTCGATGCTCAACCACTGAGCTATGCCGGCCGGGCCATTTGGCCATTTAAAGGACTGTCACCATCTCCCTTATTAGCCTGACTGGGCCTGGTTCACCTTATTCATGGCTGTATCCCAGCACCCAAATCAGGTTCCAGTGCACGATGCTCCATAAATTAAGAAGTAAGTAATTTACATTTAATTTCCGTCAGTAATATGTTTCAAACAGTTTACTTATATGTCTCCCAGTGGAAAAGAGGATAAAAAAATTAATTTTATTCATATTTAATTGAATATTGATGTATTCTTCAAATAATGGCAATGGAATAGTGAATTCTGAACACAGTTTTGTAAGGTTATCTACCTCTAGAAGATCTGAAATTACATTTGGCTCAGAATAAATTATTTTTACATAGAAATATTTAAACCCAGGAGCCGTGATTGATAGATTTCTATTTTTAAGTATTATGAAAAGATAAAATTTAAATATTATGAAAATGTAAAATATGAGCTACAGTTTCTGTAATAAAGAGCTTATAGTACACTATCAAAATCTAGCTAACTATATTTTCTTTACTGATTCTTTGAATAATTTATTGATACTGAATATTTATTTGAGGCCTTTGAAATAATTCTGGGTGAATTACCTGGGTATTAACTTCATTTCCTTATTTGTCTATTTTCTGGATTTGATTAAACATTCTTATATTTAAAGATGGAGAGACCTCTGGGATATAATCATCTTCAACCCACATGTGGCTAAATTTGGTCAAATTTGCTGACTGTGTAAAGAGCCCTTTCTGAGAAGTAAATATTAATGCTGACTGGTTTTGAAAAAGGAATCCTCGGGGCACCTCTCCTCCTTCTTTCCATTTTTAGACACCTCCATTAGCTGCCTTAACACTTGAGTGGAAGTGTTCCTAAAGGAGCCTGTGAAGATTTGGAAAAGATTTCATTTTCAGTATCCCAGATTGCAGCCTTGGTTTTGTTACATGTGCTCCATCTGTCTCAGAGATATGGAAGACTCGGTCGGGGAGAAGGGAAAGGGCAAATCTTGTTTCCCCAGTTCTCTAACATGTCCCAAGATTCCTTCACATGTAAGATCTAGCACAGGGCTTCCTTCACTTCTAACTTCCATAAGCGCTCACCGCCCAGGTGCCTGTCAGCCTGCTGTTCAAAGCAGGGAGAGGAGAGATTGCTTAGTTACTTCCTGCATAGAAAGTTTGCAAGGTTGAAAGCCTTTTGCACAACCTCTGCTTTGAAAGACTCCTGTCAGGTTTCTTATCATTTCAGGTGAATTTAATGAAACACACAGATTGGTTCTTTTATTAGGGCTATACTTTACAAGACTATAATCAATTTACTTGCTGGCTACAGTTGATCTGGGATTTCTGATACCTTTCTTTCCTGTTTCAGGCTAAGTACTGGCTGAAAAACAAAACATTTCTTTGCCTATCCCCAGCTGCACCTGATGGTAAAAGAAGTTGAAATCTTACTCCTCGCTGGACATTACATCCAATTTCAAGCTTCTATTTATCTTTTTTGTTGTTGTTAAGCCGCTAGCAAAGTTTTGTGTTTCTCTGAAAATCATCCGGTCATATTTGTAATTGGAGCACGTCATGAATTGGTGTCTGGGAGACCTAAGTACTTTTATCTATCCTATTATTGTTTAACCTTATGTTTATATGTCTATTAAGTGTCTTGTAGCCTTAGGACGTGAACTTCTGGAGACTAAAGATCTTTTATGATGTGGGTAGCACCAAATAAAATAGGGATTCGTCGACATCTTCTCAAAAGGGACTTCAATCTGGAGCTCTAAAGTGACACTTCTTTCATGTGTGTGAACAGAATCAAACCTTCAATAAGCAAAACTCACAGCCCCCAACTTTATGAATTAAGATGTTAGTATCCTGGTTTGTTAACTTGTGGAGAATCATTATTTTAGAATTGTTATAAATAAAGTATTTTAAAGCAATATGCACTGTTTAAATATCATGTGCTATTTAAAGCCAGTTTACAAATCATGGCTGACGCTGATAAATGTGAAAATAGGTTATCAGTGCCTAACTCACATAATATCAAATTTTCTCACGTCCTATGACTCATCTGAGAGCTCTCTTCACTTGCCATCAATATCACCTATCCTGTTATAAGACCTTGTCATCACCTGGAACTGTTTCACCTCTGAAATCTTGAACTTTGAAATTCCACTCTGACCTCAACCCTACACCCTGTTCTCCTCTATACCTTCACTCCTCCTATCTTCAGTCCTAATAAGGCACTGGCCTTCAATTTCCCCAGACAATAGCCCCAGCCCTCTGCCATCATCTGACACAGCCCCCTTCCTCCTTGCCTTTCTGACACAGCCAACCGACAAATCCTCAATCTCGGACCCAGCCACCCACCCATCTACTTTCTTTGGCTAGTGAGCATTACAGAAGAACACGTATAGCACATCATTATGCAGCCAGGTGCTAATACAAATTTTGAATTTCAAACTTCAACTGGACACTCAAGACCACCTGAACTTCTTTGATCATTCCTAGTTAATTCCCTATATAACTTACCTGATCAGAGACACATGGGATTGGATCACAGGAATCATAGACACTCAGAACAGAACTAAATTATCCTATTCAAGATATAAAGTTCCTTTTTCCCCTTGGATTTCATGTGGGCCAAACTTTTCCCATCTTTCCTTTCTTTCTTCTTTTTTTTGGGGGGGTTAGGTGTTTCCTTTTATTTTCCTTTTCTTTTGCAGTTTTCCAACTAGATTACTTCTTGAAGTAATTAATAAAGAGTTTAGAGGAGTATTAAAGAGTTGAAGATAGCCTAGCTGGTGTGGCTCAGTGGTTGACCTATGAATCAGGAGGTCACAGTTCAATTCCTGGTCAGGGCACATGCCCAGGTTGTGGGCTCGATCCCCAGTGTGGGGCATGCAGGAGGCAGCCGAGCAATGATTCTCTCTCATCATTAATCTCTCCATCTCTCTCTCCCTTTCCCTTCCTCTCTGAAATCACTTAAAAAATATATTTGAAAAAAAGAAGTGTTGAAGATAATCACCAAATATTGACTATATATCTATTATGTGCCAAACACTGTTTTAGGTGTGAGGATACAGCAGTGAACAAATAAACAGGTCTACTCTCATGGAGTCTTATATTTTAGTAGCAATGGACAGAAAATAGGCAAGTCAGTAAAATATATACTAAGTCTCTTAGGTGGGACTGCAGAGTCCTGGAGTGGTGATGGAGGTTGTGAGGTGTGCTGTGGGAAGGCTGCTCTGTGGACTCAATGCAAGCATGAGATACACTGCCTGGGTTCAAATCCCAGCTCTGGCACTTGCTACATATGTGACCCTGAGCAAGTTACTGAACCTTTCTGAGACTTAGTTTCCCTATCTATAAGATAAAGAATTTCAGCCTGCCAGCAACCAAGGGTTATTCTGAGGATTAAGCAACTTAATATACGCAGCATTTCTCCTTGTAAGCACTACATAATTTTCAACAATTTTATTTTTAATAGTTGTCTCAAGTGGCCCCACCCTCACATTCATAACTCATGCCCTAGAGGCAGAGGTAGATTGACCACAAAGGGAAAGGTCCTGGCAATGTGTTCATGTGGTGCTTTTGTCAAATTTTCGAAAGTGAGATATTTTAATCGCAATTGGTTAAGACACCATATGTTTTCATGTGCCTCCCTTGTGTCAGTTAGCAATGAAGTAGTGTCTGTTGGCATTTGGGGAGCAGCTAAGAGGAAGTTAAGTTGGAAACACATTTAGTTTAGTTGGGTTCAATGGGGAACATCTGTGTGGTTTGGTCACTTCCATTCGATTTCAATTATTGCTGGTCATCCCAAGACTCCTGCTGCCTGCTGTGCCCAGGTTCAGGTGGAACAAGGTGATGGGAATGTGTCCCACAGAGCCTGGCCACAGAGGCATGGGGGTAGAGGGAAAAACAGGGTTTGAAATGCACAGAGCCACAAGTTAGTCTGTGGAAAGTGCTTGTAATCTTCTGGTATATACAATTGTAGTAGAGGATTTGGTTCTTAGGACAGAGTCAAAACAGTCTTTAAAAACAATTATTTACTTATTTAGTAATTAATAATTATTAAATACTTATTAACGCACTAGGGGCCTGGTGCATGAAATTTGTACACTGGTGGTGGTGGTGGGGGTCCCTCAGCCCAACCTGTGCCCTCTCACAGTCTGTGATATCCCTCTCACAATCGGATCCCTCACTCCTTACCGCTCAGCTCACTGCTCCTTAGTGCCAATGCTACTGCACTCGCCAGCATGAGCCCAGCTTCTGGCTGAACAGCACTCCTCTTGTGGGAGTGCACTGACCACCAGGGGGCAGCTCCTGTATTGAGCACCTGCCCCCTGGTGGTCAGTGCACATCATAGTGACCAGTCATTCTGGTCGTTCCCCCTTAACAGCTGTTTAAGTTTTTATTATATAGACTAGAGGCCTGATGCACGAAAATTCATGCAAGAATAGGCCTTCCTTCCCCTGGCTGCTGGCACTGGCTTCCCTCTGGCACCTGGGACCCAGGTCTTTGCTCTGGGCTGGAGCCACCTTCTGCTTTCGCTCAGGCCCTGCCACCCTCCTGTAGCTCCCTCCACCCTCCACCCTCTCCTCATAGCAAGCATCATTCCCTGCCCCGGGCCACTCCACACCTGCATGTGCACACTGCCCTGAGGCCTGGAGCAGGCCATCTTTGTCACGTTAATTGCTTATGGTGTTGCCATCTTTGTCACAAAGTGATGGTCAATTTGCATATTCTGTCTTTATTAGATAGGATTGTTATGGACTGAAGTACTCCACCCCCTCCCCAATTCATATGTTGAAGCCCTAACCCCCATGTGAGGATATTTTGAGATGGAGCCTCTGGGAGGTGATTATATTTAGAAGAGGTCATGAGGATGGGGTCCTACAGGATGGAATTAGTGGCCTTATAAGAAGAGACCAGGGAGCTTGCTCTTTCCTCTCAGCCATGTGAGTACAGAGTGAAAAGGTGGCTGCAAATCAGGAAGGGCATCTTCACCAGAACCCAACCCTGCTGGCACCCTGAGCTTGGACCTCCAGCTTCCAGAACTGTGAGAAATCAATGTTTGTTGTTCAAGGTACCCATCAATGGTAGGCTGTTGTAGCAGCCCAAGCTGACATACACCATACATTTTTTAAATTTTTAAATGGAAATCACATTAGCTAGAGTTATAATTCCTATGTTTGCAGAGCAGACCTCTCTCTCTGCACACTCTGCCACAGACCCAGGCTTCTCTCCTTAGCAGAGCTCAGAGTTCCACCCTCTCCACCCACCTTGAACACTTCAGAGGCAGAGATTGATCTAAAACCCAAATTTGATCATGTCAGTCCTTTATTTTCAATCCTCTCATGGTCTTCAGGATAAAGCAGGCTCCTTAGTATCATGCAGCTCTGCCCACCTCCCCAACCCAGCTCCCACGGGTCTGTGTTTACTGCTTCACTTCAAGTCCTGGCTTCCCCACTCCTACCTGCATGGCCTTGGAAAAACAAAAACACCACTGCTCCTCTGTGCCTCAGGGACCTCAGCTTTATTTTTTATTTTAAAGTCTACGTCTACATTTTATTTTTTAAATTTTATTTGTTGTTTTAGAAAGGGAGAAAACCCCCCACACACCGTGATTTGTTGTTTCACTTAGTTATGCACTCATTGGTTGATTCTTGTATGTGCACTGACCGGGGATCAATCCCACAATCTTGGCATGTCTGCACAATGCTCTAACCAAGTGAGCTGCCTGGCCAGGGCTAAAGGGAGCTCAGCTTTATCACAGGGCCATAAGAGCACTCTCTGGAGGGTTGTGAAGCTACCATATTTTCCGGTGTATAAGACGACTTTTTAACCCAGGAAAATCTTCTCAAAAGCCGAGACAAAACTGCTGAAATGGTAGAAATGGCAGAGGGAGAAAGTAGAGGAGGTAGTTGGGTCACTTCTCTCACTAGCCTTCTCGTTATCTGAGAAGATTTTTGAGATTTTCCTGGGTTAAAAAGTCATCTTATACGCTGGAAAATACGGTAAGTGATACAATACATGGGAGATGTTCAGAACAGGCCATGATATGTAGAAAAGCTCAGTAGCCAAAGGACCTTATTATTTATTGTTTCCTTCCTCCTGTTCTCTGCTTGGCCAATCAGTCCTTTAGACTAGGCTCAGGCATCTTCTCCTCCTGAGAACCTTCCCCGACCTGGGCTGGTATGGCTGGGTGGGGCTCTGGCTCCTGGCCCCCCCTGTTCACCTCACAGAAAGCTCACTACTTAGCTGTGTCCTGCACAAGAACGTGTCATCCTCCGGGCGGCGGGGACGGGGGCTACCTCCCTTTATAAGCCAGCACCTTCTAGAGCCATGCAAAGGGCAGGAGCTCAGCAGGTGTTTAGAGGCTGACAGATTCAAGAGAGAATACAAATCAAAGGGCAAAGTGTTAAAATAAAGAGGAGTGCACTGGCCAGTGTGGCTCAGTTGATTGGGTGTCATCCCATGCACCAAAAGGTGGCTGGTTTGATTCCTTACCAGGGCCTGTGCCGGGTTGTGGGCTGTTGATCAATGTTCTACTCTCACATTGATGTTTCTCTCTCTCTCTCTCTCTCTCTCTCTCTCTCTCTCTCTCTCTCCCCCCTCCCCCTCCCCCTCCCCCTTCCTCTCTGTCTAAGAATCAATAAAATAGATCTTAGAAATAAACAAATAAAATAAAACAAAGAGGAGCTAGTCCCCTTCTA
>PVJC01039939.1:0-16013 GCA_004026665.1 Murina feae | reverse complement strand
AAAAAAAACTATCTTATAATTAAGATTGAGCAGTCCTTTAAATTCATATTCACAATATTCATATACATTCATTATCTTCAGATTTAATTGGAAGGCACATAATTAATGCAATGGTTCTGAAAGTTTATCAAATTATGACCAATCATCATAGTTTCTTGATGATCCTCAGCAACATGGTGCTAGGACATCAATAAAATACTAATTATGAATTACTAATTGTAATGACTCCACAAGGCCTTAAAAACAGCATCACTGTTTGAATTAAATTAAGTTAATTTTATTGACCTAATTATTGAAGGATGAGCTGTTTCAAGCTGTAAAATTTTGAACTGACATTTAAAATTGCTTCTGCTATTATAATTAATGCCAATCTTTCTGAAAGCATAAACTACAAACAAAGAATATTCTAAAGATAAGAGTTTACACAAATTAACACATGCTTGCTTACTAGATTTCATGAAAGAAAAATAATCCTTAAGACCTATTCATACATTTTTATTTTAGTTGTTAATAAAAACAAGCAAACCCAGATATGTAGAATTAATGACCTTCTAAGAATTTCTAGGCAAACTTTTCTTACATTTCATGAATGTAAATGTACCATAAATGTGTAAAAACAACAAAAAGACCAACACTGATTTTCTGTTGGTATTGCAAACAACATTGTTATAACCAATCAGTTTCTTTTCCAGCTTGAAGTCTTCTGCTATGCATTATCAAGGCGATCATTTTCTAATAAGTCTTTTCATGTTATAAACTCTAGAAGAGTAATCTTTTAATCAATTAAATTGTGTAGTTAAGGAACAGTTCAAATGATTAATTTCAGAGCTCATCAGATTGACATTTGATTCAGAAACATAGGTGAAACGAAAGTGTTTTAAGTTCCAAAACATTATTTTTAGCTGGAAACATATGTTAATTATTTAAGTATACCAAAATTAAAACCTTAATTATTATTTTTTTTTTATATTCACACTGACAAGTGCCCTACATTTGTAAATAAAGACTTCAATTATGTTAAAGGACATCCCTGTCTATATTCATAGGCTCAGCTCTCTTTGGGGGTGATTAACTCAGGGGATCTCAGCTATGAGACTGTGTAAGACTCTGGCAAAAAGGCAAAAACAGAAAAACTTTGGTACTGATAACATTTCCTGATTTTGTTGTTGGCAGTTTTACTGTCTATAATGATAAAAGCATAATTTGCAAATCGATCAAACAGCCAAACAGCAGAACGACCGTCCTGACATCCTTCCAGACAACCTTCTGGGAAAAGCCAGGGCTGTGAGGGCCAAGGCAGCCACCAGGTCAGGACTGCAAAGGCCTACTCTTGCACAATTTTGTGCATATGGCCTCTAGTCAAATCTAAGTAAATATTTTCTAAAAGTTGCAAAACTAAAACAGACCTCTTATCTTATTTGAAAGGTGCCAATGATCTTCTTTATAATATACTAGGAGCCCAGTACACAAAAATTTGTGCACTGGGGGTGTCCCTCAGCCTGACCTGTGCCCTCTTGCAGTCTGGGACCCCTTAGGGGATGTCCACCTGCTGGCTTGCCCGGCCAACCTAGGTGAGGGGCTGATGGCTGTTTTTAGGCTGGCCAAGCCCCCCAGTGTGGACCCTTACCCCACTGGGGTGTGGCAAGCCTGGGTTATGGGCTGAGGACGATTTTCAAGGATTGTGCACAGTCCATTCAGGGTTCAGGTCCCTACTGGGGTTCCTGGGCAGCCTGAATGACGGGTTGAGGGCCGTTTTCAAGCTGCCCACAGTCCCTTTAGGGTTCGGGTTCCTACTGGGGTACCTGGCCAGCCTGGGTGTGGCGTAAGGGCCATTTTCAGGCTTTCAGGCTGCCCACAGCTCTCATTGACCCAAAATCCCAGCAAGGCTGGCTGGAATCAGGTTTCTGGGGTTTACCTTCTATAATTGAAACACTGTTGCTTTAAACCCAAGTCTAGGCAGGTAATGAAGCCTCCTGTTTGCTTCAGCTCTGTGGCTTCTATAATTGGAACTATGTTGCCTTGAGCAGAGAGACGCCCAGCCGGCCTAGGCAAACAGTTTACTCCTGGTGCAACAGAAGCCTCCTGTTTGATCTAGTTCCATGGTGGTTGGCCTCCATCTTGGCTGTGTTATTTTGCATACAGCCGTTCTGATTGGCTGGTGGGCGTGGCTTAAGCATCCTAGAGAAACAGTCCATTTCAATATTACTCTTTTATTATAGTAGATGCAGTTCTCACATTGAAACAAAAGCTGTATTATCTACTTGTCCAGCTGTATCCTTAGTGATTAAATCAGTGTAAGACTAATAGTGTCTTATATTTCCAATTGAAATGGATGAGTCCTAAAAATCCATTAGAATTCTAGACCATAATCTTAGTGACTTGTTAATGTTTCATTGCAATTTTTCCCAGGTGACTACTTTGTCTATAAAGATGTCAGCAAGTATCACCTTTGTCAACTTAGTGTAAATGAATTAAGGCCTATCCCTAGAATTAAATGACAAAGTTGTATTCAAGGGCCTTGATAATACCCAGAGTGTTCCAAAGAGAAGAGCAAGTTGAAATCTCTAGTAGTAAAAAAAATCATTCTTGGGAAAAGCCAGTCCTGAATTTTTCAGCCTCTGGATTGGTCCACTATGGTGATTTTCCAGATGCTAGAACATTCTAGTCTTCAGAGGTTAGCTATAGGGTTTTATGTATATACTAGGGGCCTGGTGCACAAAAATTTGTGCATTCGGGGGGGTCCCTCAGCCCTTCCTGTGCCCTCTCACAGTCTGAGACCCCTTGGGGGATGTCCGCCTGCTGATGTGCCTGGCCAGCCTTGGTAGGAGGCTGATGGCTGTTTGGAGGCTGGCCAAGCCCCCCAGTGGGAACCTTTACCCCATTGGGGTGTGGCCAGACTGAGTGAGGGGCTAAGGGCCATTTTCAGGCTGCCGACAGTCATTGCAGGGTTCGTATCCCTACTGGGGTGCCTGGCCAGCTTGGGTGAGGGGCTGAGGGCCACTTTCAGGCTGTCCACAGTCCTTTTAGGGTTCAGACCCTATTGGGGTACCTGAAAAGCCTGGGAGAGGGGCTGAGGGCCATTTTTAGGCTGCCCACAGCTCCCATTGACCCAAGGTCCCAACGAGGCTGGCTGGAATCAGGTTTCTGGGGTTTATTTATCTCCTATAATTGAAACTTTGTTACCTTGAGCAGAGGCCTGGACAGGTAATGAAGCCTCCTGTTTGCTTCAACTCTGTGGCTTCTATAATTGAAACATTGATGCCATGAGCAGAGGCTCAGCCAGCCTAGGCAGGCAGTTGCAAGGGAAGCCTCCAGTTTGCTCCAGCTCTGTGGCTGCCAGCCTCCATCTTGGATGGGTTAATTTGCATACAGCTGCTCTGATTGGCTGGGGGCGTGGCTTGGCTAGTGAGCGTAGCTTAGGTGTCTCAGAGTGATGGTCAATTTGCATATTACTATTTTATTAGATTAGACTAGTGGAGGTGGGTTGGGGGGTGAGGGGATGTTCTCAGCCCTGCCCGAGCCCTCTCACAGTCCAGGAGCTCTCAGGGGATGTCGGCTGGCAGTCGGACATCCTTAGCTCTGCCAAGGAGGCAGAAGAGGCTCCCGTCACCACTGCTGCATTCGTCAGCAGTGAGCCCGGCCTCTGGCTGAGCGGTGCTCCCCCTGTGTGAGCACATTGACTATCAGGGGACAGCTCCTACTTTGAGCACTTGCCTCCTGGTGGTCAGTGAACATCATAGCAACCGATCGTTCTGCCCTTCAGTTGATTTGTATATTAGCCTTTTATTATATAAGATGTGATTTGACACGCAACTGAATAAGAAGTTTAAGTCCTCAAGTAATTTTAAGTAAAATAAATTATACTTCCCATGTTTTAACCCATTCTGATTTAAGTAATTTTGTTAGCTTTGCTAGGGTATTTCCATTGTGTTTCTTCACTCTTTCCTCACCTTTCAAAGCACAGACTTCCCCAACTTCTTAAATAACACACACCCTTTAAAATCCAAATGCCACATTTTCTTATTTATTACCCTTCTCCTTTGTTGAATCAATAGCTTTGGGAAGGGAGTTTTTATCCATATAAATATCTCATTGACAGTTAATGCCATCATCCCTATCCATCCCCGCACACCCCTTTGTTTTCCTCCTTAGCTCAAGAAAGACAAGTGAGTAAATCTATGGCTATAATATCACAGCTCCAAAGTATCCAGCCAAACATCGGCTTTCCTGGTCCTTTTAATACGTCGCATTTCTTATCAGTACTTGAGTTGTCAAGCTTCTTGCTATTGTTTCTTCTGATTTTTTTTTCTTTTTCTTACTGAAGTGGTTTTGGTTTTAACCAAAGTTGGATACAATGGCATTCATCAGGATGCTAGTCTGTGAAAACTTTACTTTGGTGCAAGTGATATGACCTTTTCACTCGATTACTTGGCCACGTACTCTATTCTGTCTTAGGGAACCCAATAATGCGTATGTCGACTAATTCAAGAAAGACGTGGAACAGGCACTTGCTTTCAAGAGCTCTAACCGGATTGAAATTGCAACTGAAGACCGAGCCTGATCCCATCACACTAGAACATCCCCAGTGACCTTATGGATAGTGTGTGTGTGACATTCATCACAGTTTCACCTTAAATGTTGTGGAACCGACTGTGAACACATACAGATATCGTATGCTATGATTATTCCTTCAACAGAAAAGGTTTTCACTTACATGAACACTTTTCAGTTTCTGTTTTAGTTTTCGTTCTTGCTGTCTTGAGTAAATTTGGCAAAGGAGGTACTGTGAGAATTTATTACAGACTTTTTTTTCCCCCTTGTCAAAATCATGTTGCGGTTTTCAAGATGGTTTGTGTTGGTTTTCTTTATTATGTTAGAAGAAATCCATGACAATTGTATTTTGAGCTCCATCTTTCCTGCTAGCTACAAGTGATTTGTTATCTTTTGTATTCTAAAGGTGCAGATTTTGATGCAATAGATTAGAACCAACCCCTGTTCAAAAATGCATCTTCCTTTTGAACAAGCACAAGGTGAAAGGGCATGACAATGTATCTTGACAAGGTATCTTCAGACAAAGTGGTCAGATACAGAGCTAGTGGTTTTCATATTAGAGATTTAGCTATGCAGCCAGCTCTTTCTTCAAAAATTATTCTCTGAATGCCTAACTGATTGTATTATCTTCTATGTACCACACTCTAATTCAACAAAATTAAAAAAAAACATTTTCTATCTTTTTACCAGGTTACATAAAGCGGACATCATATTAACTGCACATATTTAGAAAAATATCAAGAAAGTATATTTGATGAAACTTGGGACTTAACATCTTGTTTTAAAGTGTATGTAAATAGTTACTGGCATCAAGCTATGATTAAATCTAAAATGAATCTTTAAATAATTTTGTCTCTGGTTTAATTTGTAATCTTTACATTTAAAATTATGCTTATTCTCCACATCCTCCCACTCAGTACATCACTTTTTTTTTTATACTTAAGAAAAGCATATAGAGAAATTCTGTATTATAATCTGTGTTACTATGTGCCAGGTCTCCATAGTCTTCTCACCTTTGTAAAGTGACAGAGATGCTAACATCAGCGGCCTAATAGATAATGGCTACAATTAAATTTTACTTTCAAACACATTTACAGTTCTTTCTGGGGATAAATTTCTTCTGATTTGATATGCTGGAAGATTTGCCAGGCTGGCTCAGATGATACATCTTAATTTGTCTGTTGGAAAAATCTTTAATTATTGAACAAAGTGAACAACACCCAGAAATTTATAGAAAAAAAAGATGGTGTGGGGAGAGGGAGGAGAACAATTAAGAACCTGATAGTAGAGGATCTACTATAGGGTTTTAAATTGGAAACAATAAACAACACACCTGCTTTTTCAAGCAAGGAAAAATTTTCTTCCAATCACTCTTTGCTTATAATTTTATTTTCTGACTGGAATACATAAACATAATAATTATGTAATGACTAGAGGCCCAGTGCACAAAAATTTGTGCACTCGAGGGGTCCCTCAGGCCAGCCTGTGCCCTCTCATAGTCTGGGACCCCTCAGGGGATGTCCACCTGCTGGCTTAGGCCCATTTCCCGGGCAATCAGGCCTAAGCTGGCAGTGAGACATCTCCCTGGCAGCCCAGGAGCCCTCAGGGCATGTCCACTTGCCAGCAGGGAGCAGGCCTAAAGCTGCAGTTGGACATCCCTAGCACTGCTGAGGAGATGGAAGAGGCTCCCACCACCACCACTGCTGTACTGGCAGCCATCAGCCTGGCTTGTGGCTGAGCAGAGCTCCTGCTGTAGAAACATAATGACCACCAGGGGCAGCTCCTGCATTAAGTGTCTACCCCCTGGTGTCAGTGTGTGTCATAGTGACCAGTCATTCCCAGGGGTTCTGCTGTTAGGGTCAATTTGCATATTACCCTTTTATTATATAGGATAACAGTATGTGAAAATAACACTCTGAATTTATAGACAGATTTTGGAATCTTTACATATAATATTTTTTTCCTTTTTTTTCATTTTTTTTTTTCATACTGCATACAAAATATTCTGGCCTTTCCAGCCTCTCGGGATGTTCATCACATTCTTGTTCAGTTCCACCATGTTCTTGGAAAACATCTCAAAATCCTTCGAAGTGTTTCCTATCTATCTATTCTAATAAAAGCATAATATGGAAATTGACTATTTCTCTGGGATGCCCAAGCCACGCCCACCAGCAAAGCCATGCCCACCAGCCAATCAGAGGGGCTGCATGCAAATTAACCCAGCCAAGGTGGAGGCCTGCTCCACAGGCAATGGCGAGGTGGGGCCACTGTGTCTAATTGGCCGCCACCTGGCGCTATGTGCCTGGTCAGAGATGGTGGCTCTGCAGGGCGGAGCCACCGTGTCTGATTGACCACCGCCCGGCTGGCCCTGAGTGCCCTGCATGCGGCATCCTGTCAGAGATGGGGCGCTGAGCACCTTGCATGCAGCACACTGTCAGAGACAAAGGCTCGCCTGGCTGGCGCTGAGCTCCTTGCATGCGGCACCCTGTCAGAGACGGGGCCCTGAGCGCCGTGCGTGCGATGCCCCATCAGAGATGGCGGCTCCCCACAGAGCAGGGCCACTGTATCCGATGGGCCACAGCATGGCTGGAGCTGCAGAAGGGAGCGAAGTGGCAGAGAAGGGAGGGAGCCGAGGCAGCGGAGATGGGAGGATACGAGGCAGTGGAACAAAGCCTGCTGGCGTGCTTGGCCAGCCTGCAAACAGCCATCAGCCCCTCACCCAGGCTGGCCAGCAGGTGGACAGCCCCCAAGGGGTCCCAGACTTTGAGAGGGCACAGGCCAGGCTGAAGGAACCCTCCCACCCAAGTGCACAAATTTTTGTGCACCAGGCCCCTAGTTTCTAATATGAGATTGCCATGTTAGAAAGCCAGGGACCTGGGATGGTGTTGTCTTACTTTTGTTTTTGCTTTTATATCCATGCCCAGTCATGCAGAAGGATTCTGGATATGAAATATCGCTTACATTTAAAGTTTCAGATTGAGCTCGACTGAGGAATAATAGCATTTAGCACAATCGCCTCAGATAACTTATTTACTCTTCTATGAAGTTCAATTTTCTCAAGGCTGGACTAACAAGGGAGATTCACCTTACAATCATATGGACAGGAAGTTATCTATCTCACCTTTCTATATTCTTTTATTCAGTATTCAAACAAGTGCAAATGCACATAGAATAAAAATTGAATGGTACAACAAGGTCTATAGCATAATACTGATTCTCTTTATCCTCAGCCTCCAGGTTCTGTTATCAAAATAACTTTTATTATCATACTGGAGGCTCGTTGCAGGAAGATTCCTGCAAGAATAGGGCTTCCTGAGCCGGAGAGAAGCAGCCCACATTGGCAGGCTTCACTCCCTTCTCTGCTGCCTCACTCCCTCCCATTTCTGCCTTGGTTCCCTCCCTCCTGTCTCCACTGCCTCGCTTCTTCCCTTTTCCACCATCTCCGCTGCCTTGGCTCTGTTCCCTTCTCTGCCACTTTGCTCCCTTCTGCAGCATTTGGCTTCCTTCTATGCTGTCTTCAGTCTTCGCTCCACGCCTGTGTATGCAAATTGACCGCTATCTTTGTTGGGTAATTTGCATGTTGCTCTGATTGGCTGCTGGGCGTAGTGGAGTAACACCAATTTGCATGTTACTCCTTTATAAGTGTAGGTTATCATTAATTCTTTATTTTACCTGAGATATCATAAAATTATATGAGCATATACCTAAATGCTTCCTTATTTTACATTTTTAACCTAGTATCATAGCTTGGAAAACATTTTTTATCAGTGTACAGAGAGCTAGCACATTCACTTTTAAAGGAAGCATACTACTTCTTTGATAGGCTGCACTTCAATGTGTTCAACCAATCTTTATAGATAAGGATATCAATATTCTCCCCAAATACTTTCCTTTTACAGGCAAGGTTGAAATAGGTATTGATAATGGAGAAAATAAAATAGAATAAATATTCCTAAGAGAGTCACTTAAAATGGAGTTGGGGGGCCACTGAGGAAGTAGGGCTTATGGGCACCTCATACCTCAGTTCTTGGAATAATCATTAAGTGTATGACTGTTGCTCAAGACTTAACATCAAATGCGCTGGATCAATGATTGCTACATGGACATTTACGGATTTTATGTCTTCCTCATTGAGGTGACCAAACCATCTCCATTCTTCAACTTGAAATGAACTAATCCATTTCAAAAACCTCCATTTATATAATGGGCCTAACCAATCCCAACTGAACTAGCCAACATCCTTCATTTACACGGAGGCCCTAATGTGAACAGCTCTTACGGTTTTGTCCTTCATAGACTGCCTTTCTTTGTTCCCTTCAAAGCCAAATTGAGGTTACTTCCTGAATCTGAGTCCCAGATTGAAATCTTTCCTTTGCTCAAATAAATGCTTTTTATTTTTTTATTAGTTGTTGTTTAATATTTATAGTTATTGTTTTGTTTTGTTAAGAATATCTATCTCAGTTTGGGTTCTACCAGAAACAGAATCTGATAAAATTTCATGGGTACAAATTATTTATGTGGCAGTTATTCCAGAAACACAGGACAGGAATTGAAGAAAGACAGAGGGGAAAAAGAGAATCCAAGAAAGAGTGCAATTTTAAGAAACTTGTCGATGTGGAATATAGGAGCTCAGCCTTGCTAGAAAACTCTGGCCCACAAGAAGAACATGTCTTCGTTCCATAACATTTATCCAGCAACTCCCATTCAGTCCACTATTGTCTGTGGGCTGCTGACAGGGACTTAGTTCTTTAGTACTTTTGGATTTCTCTGAGCATAGTCTGGGCATACTCTTATAGATAAACAACAACACTCAGAAAAAATGCAGATGTCCACATGAAGTTGCCTTCTCATAAAGATGTAAAGAGAATATCAATAGGGCGCAGACATTATGCTCTACATTATCGTTACTGAGGTGGTCTTTTTGTATAGAGTGTGAGGGTATGTTCATTTTTAATACTGCAAAGGATTCTATATATTCGCACCAGCAATGTGTGCTTCTTTTATATGTGTTTTCCCACCTACTGAAATTTAATAAAAGCCATGATACTTGCTATTCTAATAACTTAAAAATGCTATTTTACTTCCATTTTGTTGTTAATAATTTCATTAAGATTAATCTATTAAAGATTAAGCTATTAAAAATTAATAGATTTTAATAGATTAAGCTATTAAAAATAAGACTAAGTCATTTTATTTGCTTTTCTATGAATTATCTGTCCATAGACATGCTAAATTTAAAAATTGTTGGTCTGTTCTTTAGTAACTTTTACAAACTCATCACATATTGAAGAAATCAAGCATCTATGTATATTAATGCCCAGTGATTGCTATGGCAGAACAACTGGTTGCTATGATGCACACTGACCACCAGGGGGCAGACACTCAGCATAGGAACTGCCCCCTGGTGGTCAGTGAGATCCCACAATGGGAGCACCACTCATCCAGTCCCCAGGCTCACAGCCGGCGAGTACAGCAGTGGTGGCAGCAGACTCTTCTGCCTCCACACAGCACTAAGGAGTGGCGAGCCAAGTGGTAAGAAGCAAGCAGGCAGGCAATAAGGAGCGAGCAGAAGGGCAGTAAGGAGTGAGCAGGCAGGTAGTTAGGAGTGAAGAGTCCCAAATTGCGAGAGGGCTCAGGACCTCCCAGTCCTGTGCACAAATTTAGTGCATCAGGCCTCTAGTTTTTTATATAAGAGGAATTATATTTAATGAGATTTAGTCAAGTACTTTGAGTTACAGTTGTTTAATGCTATAAGAAAAAAATAGGATGGTTTTTCAGATTGGTTGGTTCATGGATACTGTCCAGTTGAGGATAGAAATGGTTAAATTTGCACTATAGAAAGTCTTATCAATTTAAATTATCTCCAACACTTTGCATGAATTTTTAAAGAACCATAATATTTTCATGCCCTAGTTTTTAATATTAAAAATATCCAGCAAATAACAGTGTTCTATTATAACAAAGTACCTGAGAGCAGGACTGAAGCATAAAGTTCATTGGAGGACAACTTAATACAACTGAAGCAAAGAGAATGAATAGTGGGTTGTGGCCTGCAGAAGCCTTTGGGTCACTGCAAAATCAACCACGACTTGGGAGGAATGAGGTGGAAAGCAAACTACTGGATATAGAGATCAAAACCACAGTTATAAGGTTACTCAAGAATCTTCTACAAACCTCTGAGGAACTTAGTGAGACCTTCAAAGATCTTAATGAGAATGCAAAAAAAAAAAAAAAATAGAAAAGGACCAGTCATAAATTAAGCATACACTGACTGAGATAAAGAATAATATACAGAGATCCAACAACAGACCAGAGGATCACAAGAATCAAGTCAAAGATTTGAAATACAAGGAAGGAAAAACACCCATCCTGAAAAGCAAAAAGAAAAAAAAAGAATCCAAAAATATGAAGGTAGTGTAAGGAGCCTCTGGGACAACTTCAAATGTACCAACATCCAAATTATAGGGGTGCCAGAAGAAGAGAGATAACAAAATATTGAAAGCCTATTTGAAGAAATAATGACAGAAAACTTCCCCTAGCTGATGAAAGAAATACAATTTCAAGTCCAGGAAGTGAAGAAAATCCCAAATAAGAGAAATCCAAAGAGGACCACACCAAGATATATCATAATGAAGATGCCAAGGGCAAAAGATAAAGAAAGAATCTTAAAATTAGCAAGAGAAAAACAGTTAGTTATCTACAAGGGAGTACCCATATGACTCTCAGCTGATTTCTCAACAGAAACCATGCAGGCCAGAAAGGAGTGGCAAGAAATATTCAAAGTGATGAATAGCAAGAACCTACAACCAAGATTACTCTACCCAGCAAAGCTATCATTTAGAATTAAAAGTCAGATAAAGAGCTTTACAGGTAAGGAAAAGCTGAAGGAGTTCATCCCCATGAAACCAGTATTATATGAAATACTGAAGGGTATTCTTTAAGAAGAGGAAGAAGAAAAAAGTAAAGATAAAAATTATGAACAACAAAGTGACAACAAATACATATCTATGAACAAGTGAATCTAAAAATTAAGTAAAAAATATCTGATGAACAGAATAAACTGGTGAATATAATAATAGCAGGAGCACAGAAAGAGAGTGGACTGACAATTCTCAGGGGGAAGGGGGTATGAGGGGTGCGGGAAGAGATTGGACAAAAATCATACACCTATGAATGAGGACAGTGACAGGGGGGCAAGGGCATGAAGTGGGGTGGGAACCAGGTGGAGGGGAGCTATGGGGGGGGGGGAAGAGGAACATCTGTAATAATCTGAACAATAAAGATTAATTTAAAATAAATAAATAAATAAATGTTATGGAAATATTTAGAGCATTTCTGGTTCTAAGGATGGCATAAACAAAATCATAACTATAGGGTTAAATATAATGACTAGAGGCCCGGTGCACAAATTTGTGCACATGTGGGGTCCCTTAGCATGGCCTGTGGGTATTGGGCTAAAACAGGCAGTCCAATGCCTCCTACTGCTCCTACCTGCCACTCATCCCAGCCGCACTGCACCTGCCACAGACTTGCTCCCAGTTGCACTACCACATCAGCGCTACCCAGCCATGAGACCTGAATCTGGCACTCATCCCAAGAGGGGAGGGGCAGCGGCCAGGATGCAATCGGCCTTCTAGCAGTTGGTGGGACATCTTTGCTATCCTGTGATCTGGATCCATCCTGGCGATGTTCGCGCCAGTTGTCAGGAGCCACCTGGCAGCTGCTTTTATATTGTTTCTTCCTTGTGGAACATCTAAGGAGAAGTGGCCACAGTGCCCACGGCCAACTTCCAGGAGGCTGGTGGCACTGTTGGGATTGTGCTGGTGGCACTGGTCCATCGGTGCCTAGCTCATTCTTCAGAAATTGGACCTGCAGGACTACTGAGGAAGCGAGTGGCTGCCAATGGGCCGGTGGGCCACCAGAATGGGTTGGTCAGCTGAGCAGCACTCCCACTGTGTGAGCACATGGACCACCAAGGGGCAGCTCCTGCGTTGAACATCTGTTCCCTGGTGGTCAGTGCCCATCAAGTACCTGGTCAACCGGTCAACCAGTAGTGCAGTCGTTCAGTTGCTTAGACTTTTACTTACATAGACTAGTAGTCCGGTGACTGAAATTCATGCACATTACAAGGGAATTAACTAGAGGAAATATTTTAATATTGCTATTTGCCCTTTCTATATAATAGAAGTGTCAGAGATGAAAGAAAATTAGTAAAATTTATATGAAAATCTCCCTCTTGTCAGAGTCTGGGGTATGCCACGGGACCCAGTCAAGTCCCCACCCACCCAGCACACCTCATAATAACGAGACCAAGACCCAGGTGGCCCAACCCCATCAAGCCCCGCAAGACTGGACACAGCCTCAGGTCCCCTGGCCTGGTGCCAGGTGCAGCCTCAGGTCCCCCATCAAGTCCTGCCAGGTGGGTGGCTTGGGGCCTCAGGTCCCTCACCCAGCCTCAGGTTCCCTGGCCTCAGCACGAGGGCACAAGGGCACAAGGGCATGATGACCATTTGTATATTAGCTCTTTATTTTATAGGACTAAGGGCATGAAATTTGTGCACTTGGGGGAGGGCGTTCCTCAGCCAAGCCTGCCCCCTCTCACATATTGGGAGCCCTCAGGGGGTGTCCTACTGATGGCTTAGGCCCACTCCCCAAGAGGAGCAGGCTGGCCTCCCTTTGTGGGATTTGTGGGAGGCAACCAGGCTAATCAGGGGAAGCCACCAGCCCCATCACCCTGCTGCTTCAGCCACTGCCAGTCACAGAAACCACCAAGGTGTTTTCATCAACATGGACTCCAGTCCCTTCACCATGAAAAAATGACAACTTTCTTTAGGCATTTTCAAGATGTGTCTTTCATAGGATATGACCGACTCTTTCTTTCTTTCTTTCTTTCTTTCTTTCTTTCTTTCTTTCTTTCTTTCTTTCTTTCTTTCTTTCTTTCTTTCTTTCTTTCTTTCTTTCTTTCTTTCTTTCTTCTCCTCACATGAGGATATGTTTCCATTGATTTTTAGAGAATGTGGTAGAGAAGGGAAAAACAGAGAGAAACATCAAAGTGAGAAGAACACTTTGATTGGTTGCCTCCAGCATATGCCCTGACCTGGGCCCCAGCCAGGGAGGAGCTTGCAACTTAGATACATGCCCTTGGTCAGAATTGAACCCAGACCCTGCAGTCAGCAGGCTGAGGCATTATGTACTGAGCCAAACTGGCTAGGGCAGGATATGACATTTCTTAGTCCTCCAGCAGTGGACCTTCATTTTCTCCTCTAGGAGTGTTGTAGAAAAACCCTAGATCACCTTTTTGGATTCTTATTACCCAAGTTACTAAGAATATTACCAGTGGCATACAGGGAGCTTAGTCAATGAGCGGTATGAAAAGGTATTCCTCTGTAGTTCACTCTGATCACCAGCTCCACCCCTGCCCAGGCCCCCGTAACCTGTGGCCAAGGATGCAGGTCTGGGCAGGGGACCCCCAGACCTCTGCAATCACTGGCTCTGCACCTGCCCAGGCCTGTAGTCTCTGCCTGAGCTGCAGGCCTGGGCAAAATACCCCCAAGCCCATCCAATCAATAGCTTCACAGAGCCCAGGCCTCTGTGATCACTGGCTCTTATCCTGCCCCTGCCATCCCCAGGTCTGGCCTTGCCCCACTGGCATCCTCTGGCCAAGACTGCAGGCCTGGGCAGAGGATCCCCAGGCCCCTGCCATTGCCAGCTCCACCCTTGCCCCACTACAGCCTCTGTACCCCTCTGATCACCAGCTCTGCCCTTGCCCATGCTGAGGCCTCTGACAAAAGCCTCTGGCCTGGGCAGGGGACCCCAAGCCCCCTCTGATCCCCTGTTCTGCCCCTCGACGCCCCCAACTCCCCTGTCACCTGCCTGGCTAACAGGTCTGGCTAACTTCAGTGGCGGGGCTGAGCCAGACTGGGCGCTGCCATCTTGTGGCCCTGGGGGATGGACATCTTTGTGAAGGAGTAATGCCCAATTTGCATATTAATCTTTTATTAGATAGGATTTTGGATCCATGAAGAGATCAGTCTGATATCTCGTAAATATAATGATTTATGACATTGAAAACTTTACATATATTTATGTTTTGGGAAACAGAAAGTCATAGGAGATTTTTGGATCACTGAAAAGAAAGTTGATTATAAAATATATTTCCTAAAACTAACCAGGAATGTATATGTAATTCACATTAGAAGAGAGTGAAATAGGAAACAGAGACACCAGGTAATGACCAATAAAGTGTGGCAAAAATCCACTAGAAAGAGCAACTAAAATTCAGGTGGCCCCATAATACCCACGGAAAACAATAAAGTGCATTCCTTCTGAAAACCAAGTCCTGGAGCAGTCAGAGAAGAGCATATGCTGAGATTATCACTGTATAACTATTATGTGTACATATTCCAATAAAAATTGAAGGATTATTCATATACTCATGAAAGAGAAAAATATTAAATACCTGTGTCAGCCTTTGATTATTCCAGTATCTCACTGTAAGTATAAAAAACTTGTTAAAAATTGAGCGCCCTAACTTAGGGTTAGTACCTTAGTGCTGGTTTGGTTTTGCAGTTGAAGAATTCATTTTGCAAAACTTTATAATGAAGATTTTTAGAAGTATGTTTTTCAATAGAATTTTGCCTCTATACTATTCGATCTGCAATGATATTTTAGGACAATTTTAGTAACTGTTTTTTATTAAAAGATAAAATACTCAGTCAACGGGAACATTAAGGGAAACTACAGTGCTCTTTCTCTAATAAAACTTAAAAATTCAACACATTGGTCTGAAATAGCTAAATGCACAGGTTGCCATTTCTTTACTGAAGTCGCTGTAACTGACAAGAACCCTTCTTGCCTTAACACAAAATCATGGAGATGTGATTTCCAGAGAATCTCAATTTGCTATCTCATTAGCACTCATTTTTATTTCATGGGTTACTAGACACTAGTGTCTCGGCTCCTTTCAACAATACTACTCTCGCTCCCATTTGCTGCTAATGTGAGCCTCTTGAAACTTTATACCACATGAGTGTTGATGAATGCTCATGGAAATAATTCATCAGCCCTGTAGAAATTGGGTACTGCGCATCAACTTTCTTCATGGAAAAATGAATGGGTTTGGCAACAAAGTGGCTAGGAGAGCAAATGGAACAAGATTTGCAGTTTATTTTTTTTCAACCCAATGGTTTCCCTTAAAGTACGTGTCACAGTATCGAGACAGAATATTTAATATAAAAATTTGACATTATCATAGCCTTGTGTGTATACTGAGTCAAAGTTCTATTGACAAAGCCATTTATTTCAATGTTAACTATATGTTTAAAAGAAATAGTGATAATATTTCATTTCTAGATAAAAACACTTCATAAATTTGAATAGAGATATATTACAGAGCCATCATGTATCATTTAAAATTGAGCAGTTATAGGCAATTAGTTTGATATCAAATAATATCCAAGTAT
>PVJC01039938.1:0-16038 GCA_004026665.1 Murina feae | reverse complement strand
ATTAATAGTGTTTCTCCATTTGTAAAAAGTTTCAATCTTCTAATTTATACTTTGTGGACTAAGGAAAGTTGTGGTTGTTGCTTATTGCTTTGTTTTAAACATTTAAGGCATGTGAGTGTATGAAACTAACTCTCAAATTCAAAAGAGGACTCAGAGCTAAATCAATTGTCTAGAGCAATGATTTTCAACATTTTAATCTCTTGGCACACCTAAACCAATTACTGAAATTCTGTGACACACACACACACACACACACACACACACACACACACACATATAGCTGATCTGACAAAAAATAGTTATAAGTATAATTTTGATTCATTCGCCCTGGACTATGGTTCTTTAGACTGTTGTCATTCTTTTATTTAACTATCTAAGAGAAAAGATATCAGTGTCCGTGACTAAATAGTCAGGTATTGCATGTTCTAAAAATTCATGCGGGCCCTAGCCAGTTTGGCTCAGTGGATAGAGCATCAGTCTGCAGACTGAAAGGTCCCAGGTTTGATTCCTGTCAAGGGCATGTACCTTAGTTGCGGGTACATCCCCAGTAGGGGGTGTGCAGGAGGCAGCTGATCGATGTATCTCTCTCATCGATGTTTCTAACTCCCTATACCTCTCCCTTCCTCTCTGTAAAAAAATCAGTGATAATTTTTTTTAAATAAAAAGTCAACAATAAGAAACAATCAATTAAAAATAGGCAAAAAACTTTGACAGACACCTCACCAAAGGAGACATACAAAAGCATAAAGGCATCTGAAAAGATGTCCCACATCATATATCGTTAGGGAAATGCAAATAAAAACTACAATGCCATTCCATGACACACCTACTCAGATGGCCACATCCAGACCCTGACAACATTAAATTCCAGCAAGAATGTGGAGCAACAGGAACACACACTGTTTCCTTGCTGATGGAATGCAAATAGTCCAGCCACTTCGGGAAAAAAAAATGGTGGTTTCTTATAAAATTAAACATATTCTGGCCATATGAATCAGCAATTGTGCTACTTGGTATTTACTCCAAGCAACTGAAAATGCATGCGTGGGCAACACCCTGCAGACAGATGTTTATGATGCTTTATTCATAACAGATAAGACTGGGAAGCAATCACAGTTACCTACACAGATGTCTTTGTGTAGGTAAGTGGATAAATACTGTACATTTAGACCAGTGGTTCTCCACCTTCCTATTGCCACGACCTTTTAATACAGTTCCTCATGGTATGGTGACCCCCAACCATAAAATTATTTTTGTTGCTACTTCATAACTTATAATGCTGCTACTGTTATGAATCATAATGTAAATATCTGATATGCAGGATGTATTTAGGCGACCCCTGTGAAAGGGTCGCGACCCCTTTGGGGGAAAACCGAATCAGGTTGAGAACCGCTGATTTAGGTAATGGAGTATTTCAGTGCTTTTAAAAAGGAGCTATAAAGCCCTGAAAAGATACGAGGAAATTTAAATGAATATTAGTGAGAGTAGCCAATTGGAAAAACTTCCACCTGTGCCAACCACATGACCTTCTGGAAAAGGCAAAAATGGAGACAGGAAAATAGCAATTGCCAGCTTTTGAGGGGAGAGAGGAAGGATGACTAGATGAAGTACAGAGGATTTTTACGACATTAAAACTACTCTACACAATATTGACAGTGATGGATGCCTGGCCAAACCCATAGGATGTATGACACTACCAAGAGTGAAGCCTAATGCCAGAGATGGACTTGAGCAAACATGATGTGTCACTCACTGTTGGTTCGTCGGCTATAACAAATGCACACTGTGGTGGAGGATGTGATCATCAAGGAGGCTGTGCATGATTGCGGGCAGGGGATACATGTGAAATCTCTTTCCCTTTCTCTCAAAATTGCTGTGAGGCTAAAAGTGCTCCACAAAAATGAAGCCTTTTCAAAAACTAATTTTAAAAACGCATTGACTGAGGATGTCTTCAGAGAGGCTTGTAGGTTGCTACCCCCTTGGAACCCCCTCATCAAGGTTAAGTTAGCAACACCTCACAAATGCAGTCTCAGTGCTCGGGACCGAGAGTTGTGAGAAAAATGAGCAAATGACTACTGGGCCAATGAGAACAAATAGGGAAAGAGCTTATTATCACATCGAAACAGTAATTGCTTTTCTTTATTTCGGGGAACATGTTTGTCCACCACGTGCTATATCTGTGCGTGTTTCCTAATAAGCCCTGTTCTTTTCCCATCTGCTCTGAACGAGAGCGCCAGTTTTGTTAGTGATTTGCCAAGGAGGCCAGGCCCACTCTTAATTTTCTAGTTCATAAAGCATCCGAGTGAGCACGGAATTCTGGTATTAGGTCAGGTAAATACATAATTCACGGTGCACATTTTTATAGGTGAAGATAAAGAAAGAAGGAAGTATAGGGCTGGACACACTGGTAACATGAGTGCAAAAATATTGGAATGAAACCTGCATGGGCATTTTATTTTTTCATTTGTTTATTTCCCTTGGGATTTAGGTAATCATATTTAGAAACTAAAGATTTTAATAAGACTGACTAACAGAGCTGAGCGCAGAGAGCGGTTTGTCAGTAATCATGGAGAAAGTTATTCTACGTACACACCCACTAGAACACCATGTGCAGCCACCCAATATTTTTCTTTTGTTTTTGCAGAGGAAAAAGAAGCGGTCCTAAGTTTTTTCAAAGAAATTATGGACAATTTATTATAAATAAAAAATAGGTGACAGCTGAAACCAGCTAATGAAAAACTAAACTGCCATAATGAGGGATTTTTTTCTCTTTCTCTTTCCCTTTTGTTTGCTCATCCCCCAACAACAACAACAACAAAAAAAAAACAAACCCGCCCACCAGAGCTGTCTACCTGCTCTCTCCCTCTCTCTCTCTGAGTTTGCCTCTGTCTTGCTTGGCAAAGCAGTCTGTTCAGTCTGTTCGTTGAATCCACACATGAGTGACATCCTATGGTACTTGTCTTTCCTGACTGGATTATTTCACTTAGCATCAGAGCTACATTAACTTTAAAGGCCTCTTTGTTTAAATAATTAAACAATTCCCCCATTTTGCTCATCTTCTCATTTGTGAGATAGTAATCGAAAGCTTGGTATTAGCATCCCTCTCTGTCACCATGAGACTTAAGTTGCTCTTGTCTCGTTGTGCAGCTCACAGCTTCTGATGGCAGATCCGTGGAAATCTTATTTTTGCTGCCCGTTTTGGTCATTTTCTCCAAGCCCAGTGGGACCACCTGACGTGCTGCTGCTGGCTGTGAATATTGCTTAAGGCCCGAGAGGGGGCCTGGTGCACCAGGGACACGACAGTGATGGCTTATTAGGAGGACAATACCAAGAGAAGGCAGTATGCTCCCAGCTAAGGCCCCCCGGAGCCAAACCAGCTGCTGGTATCAAAGAATGTAGCTGAAGGGGCAGTAACCTGTTTTAGCCAGGTAGCTTGTTCGTGAACTTCTTATATTTGCTGCAATACCAGAGGTGGTGCGTGTGCAGCAAGAGCTGTTTGCTATGGCGGACTCCTCCTTGCGCATCCCGTAAGTTATCTAAAGCAGCGCCGTGATTTAAAACCACCTTCGCAGGAGAGTCTAGGACTTTTGTTAGTGGTCTGACACACTTCTAATCATGTGTGTTTTTTTTTCTTGCACTTTTGGTTGTATATATTTTGATGGCTTCTTAATTTAACAATAATTTTGTTATAGAATTTACGATAGAGATACTAGAAAAAGTATCTGTTGGAATTATTTTAGCCTATCAATTAATATGATGTACATTTTTAAGATTGTTGCCAAATTGAGGAGATGTCTACCAAGTTTCTTCCTGAAGAAGCCAAATTAATACAGGGCATATCAGAATCTCTTAACTGTTCCATTTCTTTATTATAGTAGCATGTTGTAGGTTTTATATTATTTCATCATCAGTATTTTCAAATGTGTGACTGTGATTTACTTATCTTGGATAACTTGATCATCCTATAATAAATGTGTCTGTTTATTGCTATACTCAAAATTTATCTCTTCCTCTTAAATTTCTGTTTTGGTATTGATATAAACGTTTTTTGCTACCACTCGCTTGTGCATATCAGAATGATTTCTACTGATATTATTGTGCATCTCTATCATTTTGTTTTATATTTCATTTTTCCTGAACTTTCTCTCAACTTTTTAATAAATAAATTTTAAAGTGACAAAAAGTTACCTTTTAAATATGCCCATGTGAGGAATCTATAATTTCTGTCTTGTTTTATCAAGCAGTCCAAACCATCTTTCCAAATTGCAATTAAAATAGCACAGTTAAGCTTTATCAACTTTGAAATGCTTTTTCATATTTTGCTTATATTCTGGTTTCACTTTTAAATCTTCAAAAACACATTTACAACTTTATAATAAGGAGCAGATTTTCTCTTTAGAGAAAAACCCAAGTTGTCAAATGTGTTTAAGATAAACCAAAGACAAAACTTGTAATTATGGCAAAATACCAAAGTCGTGTTTCTGGTATCCCAGCAGTAGCTCTCTCTTTAAGGACGTCAAGGTTAGGAATTTATGGCACATATTCTGTGTGTTTTTACGGAATGCTTTCAGCTCTTAAAAGTAATATTGCCATATAACAGACTATGAATATTACTCAAAGGTAAGTTAAAACCATGCTGATTTTCTATTTATCAAATAGTTTTTAAAAAATCACTCCAAGGATTTTCTGCTGTAATAGTAGGACAAGTAATTGTCAGTAATTGCTATTTATTATGTAAATAAAGGCCTGATGCATGAAATTTGTGCACGGTTAAGGTCCCTAGGCCTGGCTGGAGATCAGGGATGATCTGTGGGGTAACTGGCTGGGTGATCAGGGGCCCCTCCTGGTACTCACCTTGGCCGGCCTGGGGCCTGCCGGCTGGAAGCAGCTTCTGCATTGAGCATCTGCCCCCTGGTGGTCAGTCCACAATATAGTGACTGGTCATTCTACTGGCCACTCCACCATTCTGTCAATTTGCATATTAGGCTTTTATTATATAAAAAAATAATATACAGGTATGAGTTATATTTGTTTTGTAGTTTATTTGGATCATTATTCTCTATATACTTTATAATGATTTCAATTAATCTTGGAATGTTTTAAGTTAGTTACATATTTTCCATTTGATATTTTCAAAGTCCCCTTGAAAATATGGCTCATATTCAGCAATTAATTTAGGATTGCATATAAAATTTTCATTTATAGAACATCACTTTTCATCTGGACCACTGAAAGCAAACATAGTTTGTCTAAAAACGCGTAACTGAGACTCTATTTTCAGTATTTCAAAATAAAGTCTGTTTGTTGAGAATAGTTTATACAAAACAAGATAGGCAACCTTTGGTTCTGCATAAAATTAACTAGAATCTTCTAAAATTCTAAAAATTTAAAGTTTTGTTTCATTTTAGTAAGTTCTGTGTTCTACTTGATTTCCTAAAACTATTAGTATAATAATAATCATAAAACAAGCTCTCTGTTATTAAATAATATTGAATAAAGTTATTGCTTAGCATAACAACCTGTAATAAAGATGATGGTGTTTGTCAAAATATGAAGTTGCAACTCACTTTTGTGAACGCTCTGCTGACTAATTCATTGACAGGGTTTTAAAAATTATTAACCCTATCTTCTTTCTGCCTTTTTTATTTCATGTTTGGTATGTGTTCTAATTCTCATAATGTTTTTTATCTCTTGTCATCATTTTTATTGAACTATATTTTTATATTGACCAAGAGTTTCCAGGTAACATACACAAACATATTCACAACGCAATAAGGACGTAACAATTATAATCCTTGTTTCTGCAACTAGCCACATAGCTGACGCTGGTATTTATAACCACCTTCTGTCACTACTGTCAGCAAATAGCGAAGCTGGTTGTGTTTGTTTCCCTGGTGAAAGGACTCAAACCTTCATTGCTGAACTTCAATGGCAGGGCATGGCAGTACTAAGACACACCTAGGGATCTACCTTTCAGACACGTTCCTCCTTATTTCCACTGCAGAGTAGCCGTCCAATTTCCCCTTGGTGCTCAGGATCGGTAAATTCAGTAAGCACACTAACCCCTCTTTATGCCTGCAGGTCAGAGGCCTGAGGAGCTCCAAGTGGCTGGGAGGCAGTCTTAACTTCTATTGCAGTGGAATAATTAGTGCAAGCATTTATCCCTTTGGCACTAAGACCTCTAGACCAGCATCAGGGAGAAAACATTTTGCTAGTAGGTCACCACGTGTAACAGTGTTAGTCCCATTCCCACCTCTTTCTTCTGTACCCAAGAATTCTGGCTATTTGGAAAGCAGCACATACATTGGTAGCTGATGTACAGCCTCCTGAAGAACATGAACCGAGACCTAGGATATAGTTCTACCTATTGATTATAAGTGGGTCTTGAAAAAGCTGTGTAACCATTCTATCAAGCAAGTCAGCTGCTTCAGAATGATGGGGAACATAGGAAGACCACGGGGGTCCAAGAGCATGGGTCCACTCATGCACTCCATTCGCTGTGGAGTGAGCTCCTTGGTCAGGAGCAATACAATGTGTGACAGTGTATAAGGCATTCTGTACGCTCATGGATGGTAGTTTTGGGAGAAGCATTGCATGCAAGAATGACAAATCTCTATACACAGAAGTACACCAATAAGAGCAAAATATTGCCCTTTACATGACCATTAGCAATCCATTCTAATGAACCTATCACCAGACAGAAGACTGATGGCCCCAGGGATTATGCCATATTGGGGGCTAGGTGTTCATTTCTGTTGCTGGCAGACTAGAAAATGTGCTATTGAAAAAGCATTTATAGAATTATATTCCAGAATACACACAATATCTTAAAAATATTATTAGATGTGCTGTTTGAAAGTGACTGTATGTGGTATTTTAGTGCTAGCATGTGACTCAGGCACACTATAACAGTTAACATTTTTGAAAGATGCCCTACCTGGTTTGGCTCAATGGATAGAGTGTCAGTCTGTGGACTAAGGGTCCCAGGTTCGATTCCGGCCAAGGGCACATTCCTAGGTTGCAGGCTCGATCTCCAGTAGGGGGCATGCAGGTGGCAGCCAATCAATGATTCTCTCTCATCATTGATATTTCTCTCTCTCCCTCTCTAAAATCAATAAAATATTTTTTAATTTTTTTGAAAGATGTATGTTTCTGAGGTATAATGAAAACCTTTAGAAAGTATGACTCTATATGTTGAATAATAAATAGAATAATAGTTTGGATTTTTCATACAAATCAGCATATTTCCTTATATGCCAGAAACTCATTATATATGTTGATTTTTTTTTTTATTACCACTTTCAGTCAAATTTGATTTTAAGTAACATAACCATTCAGTATTGGGTAACAGGTTTATTTAGTGCCCCTCATAGCTCCTTCCAATTAACAACAGTGTTGAATAGGCCCTGGCCGGTTATTGGAGCACCCTCCCCTGCACCAAAGGTTGCGAGTTCGATTCCCTGGCAGGGTCAAAGCACATACCTAGGTTGTAGACTCAAACCCCAGTTGAGGATGTATGAGAAACCAGTCAATGTTTCTCTCTCTCTCTCTCTCTCTCTCTCTCTCTCTCTCTCTCTCTCCCTCTCTCTCTCTCTCTCTCCTTTCTCTCTAAAAATCAATAGAAAATATCTTTGAGCGAGGTTTCAAAAAAAAGTGTCAAGTAGACTAGAAGACATTCCTTGTTGCAAGCGACCATAACTTTGACAGGAAATCCAAGAACAAGAGTGAAATGTTTTCCATGTTATCAGAGCTGAGAATTTATGGAATTCTGATCAATTTTGAGCCACTGTGAAATTTAAATCACTAGAAAGTGATTCTAGTTAAGAAATTATGAGAGTCAGTCTGAGGGAATCACACACATGTATATGAAAGAATATTCTGAGAGAAATGTACTAGGGCTGAACTGTAATAAAGAGACTTCAAGGGGTCATAGGGAAGAGCTTTTTGATATATTAAACCTTAAAACCTTCACCAAAGAAGACGATGCAGCCTCCTTTTTTGGAGATCTAGATGAAAAAGTAGATGGATTTTGTCTTTCAGACTAAAACCCACGTAGTGTCAGGAACCCATCCAGAGGACCTTTCCGTTCCCTGATTCCATTATTTGAATCGTTTGTGAAATCCTAGCCCTTCAATTGCTTTCTGGTGCTTGTCTCCTGTAAAGTCCCAGAGGTATATTTGCCTTCCAAGCACCAGCCCACTTAAAGCAAAGCAGTCCTGGGAGTTGCCAACTCATCAAAAGCAGGGTCTAGTCCAGCATTAACCTAATTATATGCTGCAACCACTTTTCTTATGCATCTGGGAGTAACTCCTTGGCCTCCAGCCAGCCACTCTGGGATGGGATTTTCAAGTGACAGAGCCAGTTTCTTTAGAATGTTTACCTCCCGAATGCCGGAGGTGGCATGCCATCTTCACAAAGGGGCAAATCCACGATAGAATCAGAAGCCTCTGCTCCTGTTAGCCAGCCTGGCTTTGCCAATGGCCACAGAGCCCTAAGCTCTGGTTTCTCTGCACTCGTATTTTCTCAGTATCTTGTTCATTACGACTCGCTCTGAGATGATGAAGTCGCTACGTGCCTTGCTTTTCCTTCACAGAGCATTGGTAAGCATTTTTTAAAGAAATTTTCATATAAATGTTTGAGATTTCTGGCCAGGAAATTGGGCAGACATCTGGAAGAGAAGCAGCATCGCCTGCCTCCATCCAAAATGTGTTTTGTTTCATGTCTATCCTTTTTTTATTTTTTTCAAAAGACAATATGCAAATTCCTCAGCCATGAGCCTTTCTGGAGCAAAGGTGTCTGCATAGTCTATGGGCTATCTTCTGTATCTTAGAAAACAAACTCATGTTTCTCTTCCATCCCACATTTCAGAGGGCCGCAGTGCGGTGCAGAGCTCACATGTATTAAATCAATAGCATTTACTGTTGGCAGAAAAACATAATCTGCACCCAATGAGTAGAAACACAAATACAACCTCACAAGGAAGTTAGTCAATAAGTGCCTTTCTCCTCCATCTGTTGCTGCTGAGTTTGGCTGGCTTCCCCTTGTGGTGGTTTGTAGTATCCGTCCTCCGATACGTTCTCCTTGGTCGAGGCTTTATGGGATGGTTTCCCTGAGCTGTTATAAGACTCTTTTCCACACTCATTGAGTAGCTGCCTTGATTGATCTTAACAGCACCTTTGAAAATGCTGGTGGAAATCTTTTCTTAGTTGAGGTTTTTAGATATTGGCTATATAACTAAATAAGGAGTTCCATATTTCAAAGTAGTGTGTTTGGAAGGGTGCCCAGAGTAAAGAAAACATTAACAGGCATAAAAAGCTAGCATATGGATACTATAAGTCGTATGATGGAAAATGTCCAAATAAAGTAGTGGGACCTTCCAATCAAAGAGTGTGAGGGGCAGTAAGGAAAATATGTTCTCTCTTATGTTTCTGCCAAAATGTAAGGACAATACAACCTATAGAGTAAAATTCAGCAGATGCTGGAAACCGCAAAAAAGAACACTAGTTGTGTACTTTCAAATAGCACACTGCTTATGTCTGAATTTGATTGCAATTAAATTCTGTCATTTGATCTATTTTAGGTTATTTGTATCTATGCTATTTGGTCTAAAGATCACCTTAAATTAATATAGTTAGATTGTACTAAACTGTCCTCACAGAAATAACGAAATAGTATCATTTCCTTAGGAAGACCAGTCAAAATATATCCTGAATTCAATCACTTGGTAATTGTCTTTAAATTCCTATTATGCATCCAGAAATACAGGAGGTATGTAAGTGTGGAATATGGCATAATTGCTTCTTTTAAAAAGATTAAAGTTGGCTTAAAAAATGGTAGTAGTCTCCACATGTTTTTGTCCACTGTAGGGCAGTTATTTCAATATTTTTGATAATAAAGATTTTTTTATTCCCAATTTCTAAGGGACATTTTATTTGGAGTTCTGAATATAAAGGGTAAGTTGATTATTTTTATTTGACACACATAGCTTTTAGGTAAGGGTTGTCATGTGTTTTATGAAATTTAAAGGGTCCTTTTGATGGTAAGAAATAACCTGCCAACACCAGATAGATGAAAGGCAGGACTTCTCGTTACTTATAGCTCCCAACTAGAGAAGGCTGCCAGGCAGGGCCACACAGGCTTTTGCACCCAGGGACATGGCAGCAGAAGCTGGAGCTGATTAGGGCTGATGCGCAGGGTCCCAGGGTGTGCGTACCCAACAAGGGAAATAGTCGAGTGTGTACTTGCTCAAGAAGAGAAACTGGTTGACCTCTGCTCAGGAGCTGAAAACTGGACCAAAACAACATAATTAAAACACACACACACACAATAACTCTACGATATGATACAGATATAAACTGAAAACATTCATTGTAATTTATTCATATTTTCAATAAATATTTAATGAACACACATTATGTGTTGAATCCAAGATGGACAGTGAGAAAATAAGAATGAACAAGAGGATTTAAGTTTAATGGGAGACAAAAGCAATGATGATTTCATTATAAACCTAAGAGAGTCACATAAATTGCCATTAAAACACAAAGACAGGGGAAGTTTTCAGACATAGTATGCATCATTAACAAATCTATAAAAGCTAGATATCATTTAATAAGCAGCAATCTTAGAAAAAAACCTAATACAAGTATATTGTATAAATGAATCAAAAAAGTCCCAGAAAGATCAAGAGACTTAGTTTACATCACAGATAGCATAGGAAACGGCCTATAATACCTCCCCAGCCAGTATTCACCTATCTTTTCCCTTGTATGGTCAACATCAACTTTGTTTAACTGCAAATTCCACATATTTGACTGTCTGAACGTGTAAGTGTTATAATAACCTGGCCAGAAGGACCTCTCATACAGAAAAGATTTAGGATTCCTTTTTTTTTTTTAACAAACACATTTTAAAAGAATGGGATTCCTTTTTCTCTGCACCATTAAACTCTCCCTCCCACAGTCATCATGTCTAACTCAGAGCCTCACAAGGAGCCAGAGCAGCTATGGCAGCTCTTTATCAGAGGTTTGAGCTTTGAAACAACCAGTGAGAGTCTGAGGAGCCATGATGAGCCATGGGGCACACTCACAGACTGTGCTCCAGAGGCTGTGGGTCTGTCCCCTGTGCCACATGGGGAAGGCGTGTGCGGCTGTCAATGAAGGCCACACAGGTGGATGGAAGAGTGTGGAACCAGAGAGGGCTGTCTCGGGAGCAGATTCCGAAAGACCAGGTGCCCACTTATCTGTGAAAAAGACTCTTAGTGGTGGTCTCAAACAAGACACTGAAGACCATCAGCTGAGGGGTTATTTTGAACAGTAAGGGAAAATTGATTGAAATCATGACTGGCCAAGGCCGTGGCAAGAGGAGAGGCTCTGCTTTTATAGCCTTTGATGACCACGACTCTGTAACAAGACTATCATTCAGAAATTCCACCCTGTGAATGGCCACAACTGTGATGTAGGGAAAGCCCTCTCTAAGCAAGGGATGGCCAGCGCTTCATCCAAAGTGGTTCTGAAAATGTTGGTGGGAATGACACTTCGGTTGTAGAGGAAGCTTCAGGGGTTGAGGTGGCTTCGGTGGCAGCTGTGGCGGTGGTGGTGGATATGGTGGTGGTGGGGATGGCTGTAATGGATTTGGTAATGATGGAAGCAATTTTAGAGGTGGCAAAAGCTACAATGATTTTGGCAATTACAACCATCAACCTTCAGATTTTAGACCCATGAGAGCAGGAAACTTGAGAGGCAGAAGCCCTGGTCCCTATGGTGGTGGAGGCCAATTCTTTGTCAAACCACAAAATCAGCGGGGCTATGGCTCTTCCAGCAGCTGCAGTAGCTATGGCAGTAGCAGAAGGTTTTAATTACTGCCAGGAAACAAAGCTTAGCAAGTGAGTAGAGCCAGGGAAATGGCAGTGAAGCTACAAGTTACAACAGATTTGTGAACTCGGCCATGCACAGTGGTGGCAGGGTCTATCTGCTACAAAAACGAGATATTTTAGACAATACTTATGCGAATGGGCAAAAAACTCGAGGGCTGAATTTGTGACTAATTGTATCAGAGGTTATTTTAGTTTCTTTTCTGTGAAAAGTGTAAAGCGTTCCAACGAAAGGTTTTAATGTAGTCTGGTGTGTGTTTTTTTTTGCAACTCATGCTGTTGATTGCCAAAAGTAATAGTCTGAGCATGATGCTGAGTAAATATGTCTTTTAAAAAAATAAAAGAATGGAATTCTTTTTCATTGGATTAATAATATCTGGACCCTCACCTGGCAACCTTAGACCTGAACGTTATGGTGGCTATAACTGGTGTTGATCTTGGTTTGAAAGCATAAAGCAGAGAGTAAAATAAAGTTAGAGTCTCATGCAGAGACATAAACGAGCTCTAAAATGCTCCATGTTAAGTCCAAAAGAAAAGACAGGAAGCAAATTCAAGGATTAGTGAATGGGAGGAGTGAGCTGAATCTTGGAATCCAGCCTAGAAATACAACCTAAACAAGGGTTGGGGAGGAAAGTTGTAAAATGAATATTGATGACTTCATCTGTGGGTAAGGGGGGAACCCTGAAGCACACTATGTGTTGACAGAATTTTACCTTCTAAAATCAAGGCTTTCCATTTGTATTTTATGACATTAAGACACCTCTGCAGTAAGGGAAATATACCGGGATAGTTGATTTTTATGTAATAGTAAATTACATTATAATATTTATCCTAGTATTAAAGTAATTAACTAGATTATATTGATTTAGAACCCTATAGAATTACATCTTGATTATTTAAAACACTATTTTTAAAATTTATCTTTATTGTTGAAAGTATTACAGATGTCCCTCTTTCTCCCATTGACCCCCATCCACCTTGCTCACACCCCTTCCCAGGTCTTCACCAAACTATTATCTGCCCATGGGTTATGCATAGCTATATATATAAAAGCCTAAGCGACCGGATGACTGCTTGGTAGCTACGATTAGCACTGACCACCAGGGGGCAGACACTCAATGCAGGAGCTACCCCTGATGGTCAGTGCGCTCCCACAGTGGGAGCACTGCTCAGCCGACAGACGGACACCAGACATGGGGCTCATGGCTGGCAAGTGCAGCTGTGGTGTCATGAGCCTCTCCTGTGGACACTCCCCCTGCACACGTGAGCAGGGGCGGGGGCAGGGGCAGGTGCAGCAGGGCCAGGATGAGCTGAGCAGGAGTGGCGAGGTGCCCAGCCTGAGCTCAGGCTCCTTCCAGGCGCCTGCCTCTTTGCTCACTACTTCCTGCAGTGCAGGATAGACCTGGACAGTGGACTGGAGCCCAACAAGCTGGCAGGTAAGGCCAGGCTGCAATGTCGCAGAGTTCCACTGATCCCCACAGGCCAGGCCAAGGGACCCCACTGGTGCACGAATCTGTGCACCGGGCCTCTAGTATGCATATGAGTTATTTGCTTAGTCTCTCTCCCCCCACCCCTCCCCTCTGAAATTCATTAGTCTGTCACATGCTTCAGTGTCTCTGGAATAGTTCTATTTTGTTCATCAGAGCCTAATAAAATTTATTAGGTGTAACTCTAAAG
Source organism: Murina feae (assembly GCA_004026665.1). Lineage (NCBI taxonomy): Eukaryota > Metazoa > Chordata > Mammalia > Chiroptera > Vespertilionidae > Murina > Murina feae. The sequence goes on along the minus strand of PVJC01039938.1, from coordinate 2,489 downwards.
CTCCCTCTATAGGAAGTTTCAAAAAAAAACAGTTTAGAAAAAAATAAACTGCTTATAGTCTCATTGGATATGTCAAATCAACATATAGCCAAATAAACATATACAATGTTTCAAATATATGCACCATGTATGTAAAATAGTTGACTTTTTAGGTTATCATTTCTTTGTCACTGAAGATGGAAAGTGTAATTTTGTAGCATTTGTACCCCAAATGCTTAATCTCTACTTCTGAACCAACCTCTGACTCTTTGGTAACTCAGGCCTTAAAAGAGATTGTGTCCAACTCAAAGTGACTGTCATTATTCTCCTGTGCAAATTTCCGCTTATTGCTAAACTATGTCTTTTTATACTCGGCTCATTTAAATTATGATTGAAGCAAGGTACAATGTTTTTTAATACTCATCCAAGGATATTTTTTATTGCTCTTTACATAGAGTGGAAAGGATGAAGGGAGAAGGAAAAAGAGAGAGAGAAACAAACACCAATGTGAGAGAGACGCATTGACTGGCCACCTCCCTCCCATGCCCTCTACTGGGGCCAGAGAATGAACTCCCAGCCCAGGTATGTACCCTTAATTGGAAATCCAATCTGTGATCCTTAGGTGCACAGACCTATGCTCTAACCATTTAACCCACCATCCAGGGAAAACAAGGTACAATTATTAAATTGGGTTGTATGTCTCTCAAGGCATACATAAATAGATTTTGCTCTTGAACTGATCTCTGCCATGCCACCTTCACCACCATCTTCATGCCATTGACTTATGGACAGTGGTTCTTAGAACGTCCTATACTCTGAAGTTAACTAATTACTTCATAGTTTTTTCATTAAATGTGTTTTTGCGTCTTCTATATTATCCTTATACAGGTAGTATACAGATAGATTTTACTTTATTATCACATCTGTCAAGCTTGGCCTATTAATTCTATTGTGATAACTGACCCATTTGGTAGACTTATTTCTACCATTTTATCTTACCCTAGAGGTCCGGTGCACTGATTCATACACATTGAAAGGAAATTAATTAGAAGGTGTCTGGCAGGGCAAGACTGAGCAAGATGGGCCGGGCACATGTTGGAGCCAACCTCCCACCGTCCCTCCCTGGGTAGCTGTACCTGGGGCAGCACCAGGGTTCAAAGGGCATCTGTAGAATGAATGGGTTCCTTCCAGCAGGTGGGGTCCCTCAGCCTGGCCTATGGGGATCGGGCCAAAGCTGGCAGTCTGACATCCCCCAAGGGGTCCCGGAGTGCAAGAGGGCACTCTGTAAAGTTGCTATCGCTCAACAGCTCCTGTGTTGAGCGTCTGTCCCCTGGTGGTCAGTGCGTGTCATACCTACTGGCTAGTTGGCAGGTCACTTAGCCTTTTATGTATATATAGATTCTTAATGTCAACTTTTCTGCTTCCTTTTATCTTATATTTTAATTTTTGGCATAACAATTATTTTATCATTTTAATTTTTTTCTTTTTGACTGGGAATACTTTGAAATTGAATTACATATATATTTAACTTAAGATTCAAAAGTTATTCACTATCTCAGTCCCCTAATATATCATACAAGATGCTTAAAACTCTTATTTTTTAAATATTTTTTTCAACTCTTCTCAATTCTTTTTTAAAAATATATTTTTATTGATTTCAGAGAGGAAGAGAGAGGGAGAGAGAGATAGAAACATCAATGCTGAGAGAGAATCATTAATCGACTGCCTCCTACACACCCTCACTGGAGATTGAGCCTGAAACCCAGGCATGTTCCCTGACCTGAAATCAAACCATGACCTCCTGGTTCATAGATTAGTGCTCAACCACTGAGCCACATCAGCCAGACTAGCACTCTTTAATTCTAATCTTTCCTTTCCTGATTTATATGATATTAATATGCAGAATTTTATTTGTTTTTATTAAATCTATAAGTTAGACAATGCTATTATTATCTTATGTAAACAATACATATTTTAATGCTATTATTCTTATATAGACAGTATATATTTCAGTTTACTTACATATTTACTTATTTCTTTGTTCATTATTACTTTATGATCTCTGGCCATTTTCCCTCTTCTTTAAGTACACCTGATAGAAATTTCTTTACTGCCAGTCCATTGACAGTAAACTCTTATTTGGATATTTATTTTTTGTTTTATTTTTTGTTTTCTATTCACTTGTCTCAGAATTTTATTGTTATTGTTTTTGTGTACTGTTTGTTTTGTTTTATTTGTCTCTCGAAAATGTTTTAGTTTCCTTATGATCCCAGCAATGAATTAAAAGTATGCATATTTTCATTGACTTAGGATCTTGTTTTATTTTCAGAGGGCTCTTCAGATACCCAGACCGCATGCTTCAGGGGAATCGATATTGCAGAGTGTTTTGATTTGGATGACTGGTACAATAAATGGGAGAAGAATATTTATAGACTGAATAAATACCCAAGAATGTTAAGTCTGCAAAAGATATTGAGAGTAAGTCAATGACTAAATGCCTCTAAAGACAT
>PVJC01039937.1:0-16021 GCA_004026665.1 Murina feae | reverse complement strand
CCTGGGGTGAGGGTCTCCACTGGGGAGCTTGGCCAGCTTGCAAACAGACATTGGCCCCTCACCCAGGCTGGCCAGGCACACCAGCAGGTGGACATCCCCAGAAGGATCCCAGACCGGGAGAGGGCACAGGCCGGGCTTAGGGACAACCCCCCCGCCTCCCAGTGCACAAATTTTTGTGCACCGGGCCCCTAGTATTTAATAAGTAGATATGATATTAACTCAGGAATGGGATTAGTGGTGGTGCATATTCTTAACTGAATCTTCTTTCATCTTTCAAAAATAATTGACAATCTGAATTTGTTAAGAATTATAATAAATTAAGGGATGAATAAACAGGGTTCCTATTGGCTCTGTTTGACTAAGTACATTTTTTTGTAAGTAGATATTTGAATTGAGAAGGGATATGGAAGACATTGTTTGATTTAGATAAAAATAGCTAGAGAGAAGGCTTATCAGCCAGCCCCAGACCATTTCCAATTTCAGGAATGACTTATCAGGGGAAATATTCCCTTTAGGGGTGATGGAATATTTGTAAAATTTAGCACAATGGTGAACCAATTTTCCAGCTATCTGGCCTTGGAGACGACATGTCCTATTGGGTTTTCCCCTAAACTCTCCTATGTATTCCTTCATGCTCAAACACTGAAGACTTAATAATAACAGCAAACAGTTACACTGCCAGCTGCTCTAAGCTACACATACTGACTCATTTAATCTTCACATCAACCTATAAATATGGTACTATTATTATCCATATTTTACAGTTGAGGAAACTGAGGTACAGTGGTTACACAGCTAGGATGTGGTGGGACCAGAATCAAATAGTATGTTTTCATCTTGTAAAGGAATCAGATGGAGAGGGAAATAATTAACAGAAAATCCCAGCATGCTAATTTGTAGCTTAAACATGATGGGATTTCAGTCGAAAGAGATATGGGAGGCAGAGTAGGGGTTTGTCAGTACCTTTCAAATCACTTCAAACAAAAAGCTGCCCTGTCTTATGCAAAAGAGAAGGCATACTATGTCACAAAAAGTGGCTGGGGCCTCAAGCAAGACCACAAAATTCTCCTAAACTTACCACCAAGCCAAGATGCCTAACTGCTCCCCTTACAGTGTTGTTTCCATGAGAAACTTACTCTAAGATCCAGCCCAGAACTTGAGCCATTAGATCCCACCCTTCCCTAAGACCCTGCAAATCTTGAGAAATAATTTTTGCTCTTACAATAAGGCAATACAACCCTAATTCTACCCTCCTGATGGATGAGCTCCAGGGGAAAGGTGTTGCTCAGTTTAAGAAACACTTCTGGGACCTCTGTGGATACCTCAGTCCTCTCCATCCTATGAAAAAATACATGTTTTGGTTGGCCATTTGCATATGTGGCTGGTCATAAAGTATTCACCAACCAGGTTGTATCAGTTCTTGGCTATTTTAGAATGTGCTGGAACCATCAGATTGGGGACAAGGCAGGAGCGAGAGCACAGTGTTTCCCCAACCTTCTAACTGGGACAAATGAAGGAGAGGGCCATTTGTACCACAGAGGGAAACTGCAATATAAGCCTCCAAAATAACTGTTACATCAGTCAATTTAGTGAGAAAAGAGGGTCAAGCTATCTTCCAACAGGTTGCCATGGTAGTGACAGACACAGCTTAAAAGGAATCACAGGAAGGAAATCTAATTACAGGTGAATGGAGATGTAGGAAGAATTCTATTGCCCACCCTTCTCCCTCTCCATGCCTTTTTCTTACAACATGCAAAATAATAGACCCAGGATCCTTCATTAACACAGATCAATTGAACAATTCTTTATTAGATACCTGCTAGGCTATGCCATGTCTGTTACATTGCCAACCCTTTCCTCACAGTGACCCTATGAGGAATACAGTGGATCTTATTTTGCAGACAGACTCAGAAATACATGACCAAAATCCCAGAGAGAGAGCTCATGATTATTAGTTAACTGGATGGCCAAGTTAGCAGCATCAGAACTAGAGATTATGTACCATAAGAAAAGGTCAGTTTAAAATTTTTACTCATGAAAGGTGACTTAATAGCTGAAATTCCAGAAATTGGTGATATCACTCAAATACTCCATCTCCTCCTCTCAAAAATTATCTATTGATTAGAGGCTGGAACCGCTAATTCGGACTATGTCAGGAATTATTTATGGGGCGGAAGATTAGAAGAGCTTTATTAGGAAACTATGAAATGATGATAAGTGTTCTTTTGGGGCAATTACCAAAAATGTCTCCTACAAAAGTTAAAACAGCCTTTTCACCTTTTTAAAAAGATAAAATACAGTTTTATATGCCATACAACTTTATTTAATGACATTTCCCTTGCCTTGTGCTAATGACATGCTCTAAAACCTTAATTATTTTTTTCAGAACCAGACCTTCAGCACAATTGGGGATGAAATATCAACACTTGGGGAAGGAACTTTTCTGTATTTATTGTACTCGTTAATTTTAGTCTCCATTTAGAAGATGAGGTATTTGAATTTGGAGGAGAGGTAAAGAATTAGAGGGAGGAAAATATACAGAAATTTATAGACCCATGCAAAGCCTTCTTGTCAAAGTAAATACCCAGAAATTAGAGCTTTTAGTTTGAATCCACAAGAAATTTAATGTGCTTATTACCTGTGCTCCCACTGGGGTTCATCACTCATCAGCATCTGTACTAAATGCATCCTGCTTAGTTCAGTAAAAGCTCAGAATGAAAACTTAACCAAGCTTGTGACTGTTGTGGACCAAGAGCATCTCAGGCAATGCTCCCCCTCCCCCAACACATACACAAACATACACAGTCAATCAACAGACTTCATGTTAAACTCATCATCTTCAAGTAACTGTGCCAATCACTTAAATTCAGCTAAAGGGAAGCAAGGACCAGTGTGTTTCACAGCTAATTGAGCAAGACATCAAAGGAACGTATATACTTTGTGATGACTCATTGACCTACTTCCCTTCGTGCCCTCCATTGCCCTAGAGAACCAGCTCCCAATGTGCCTCTGCCCCCTGCTAGTCAGGATTTTGGAGGAGAAAGACAGGTTTTCCTCACCTCCTCTGTTTCTGGAGAACTTTCTTTTCTTCTAGGGGGTTGCCCAGCTCCTGGCCGAAAGGCTCCCATTGGAATATTAATATTTGCCTGAAAGAGAAAATAGGGAAAATTTAGCTCCAGAAAAGTAAGAAATTGTAATGATACTCTAAGACAGTAATTGTTGTGAGAAAAAAAAATGCATCTGAAAAGTACATCTTTAAAGCTTTTTACTTGAAGAAAATTGTGGTAATGACAGTACAGAAATATGCAAAGGCAAATCTGACTTCTATTATCACAAATTTCTGGTATTCATCCTTAGGTCAAATTTAATGGAAGAATTTAAAGACAGTTTGTTCTGGCTGTTGCCCTCCTGTGGTGCTTAATATTTTTCTTTCTCTGGGATAATGAAGGAGCATATAATGATAGGAAAGGAGTAAACAACATCCACAGAAGCCATCCCACACCTTAGCCCTCTTTCAATTTTCTTCAGATTTAACATGGGAGGGGGCAATCACACCTCTTAAACTGCCTTCTCCTTTCCATAATGTCCTAGGGCTGTTCTAGCACTTTTTAAAAATATATTTTTTATTGATTTCAGAGAGGGAGAGGGAGAGAGATAGAAACATTAACGATGAGAGAGAATCAGTGATTGGCTACCTTCTGCACACACTACACTGGGGATTGAGCCCATAACCCAGGCCTGTGCCCTGACTGGGAATCAAACCCTGACTTCCTGCTTCATAGGTCAATGCTCAAATACTGAGCCACACTGGCTGGGTCCAGCATTTTTTAAATTTTCTATAATTGACACTTTTTTACCTTTTTCCCAACACACCATTGTGTAACAAGCGTGCTAGAAAGTCAAATTTATTGGATCACAGTGCATAGATTCTTGTCCTTCATTAAAACAACAAACTAATCTCCATCTGCAGTTAACAAAAAATACATTTTAGTAAACATGAATTATGCTAAACATTATGCTAGGAATATACTGATAAAGTAATTTGAACTTGGTGAAGAGAATATGTAAATTTGAATTTGTCCCTCTTTCATCTGATATCAAAAGGCAAGAATGTTTAATGCAAACCACTTCAACCAGGACTATCATTCACACAAAAGATGCATCAAAGCTTTTCTGAAGGTAGAACATATTTTTTCCACTTAAGATAAAGCACTTGTTGCCTTATGAGGGCAAGATGCACCTCTTTTAATATCTGTGAAATCAGAATGTGTCTTTGCAGCAATGGTATCTTAAAATTTGAATTGACACATTTTATTTATTAGCAAGACATAAAATAATAGTATTTTATAATTGCATGTCACAGATTGGATAATATATCATTAGTGTCCTGAAATAAGAGCAAAACAATGTATAAGACCCACAAAAGATGATCTCTACTGAACCAAAAACTATTTCCATTACTATAGTCAGTTTGAGTGAAAGAAGTAAAGTCCAGATAGGTACTACATGGAAGAAAGTTAATGGATTAGATCATCACTACCATGGCCCATTTACTAAGTTTCTACAAAAGACATCTTCCCAATGATGAATTCAAGTTAACATTGTTTCTGAAGGATTTGATTGCTGAACTAACCCATTTAATCATGTGTGTATGTTCTATAATAGGTTGCAGTTTTTAGTAAAGGAACATGTAAAAGTCATCCAAGACGATGTGTCAGTAAAGTACATGCTGGGGAATACCACCTTTTCTTGTTCAGAGATTAATTTTAGCCATGCATGTAAACTCTCCATGGTACATTGTGGGGAAGCACGGGACTTGGTTGGAATGTATGTAAGTAGGATTCGCCTAAAGATCGGGGGCCTTTGGGGTGTTTTGCTAGAATCTCTATGTTGAGTCTTTAAGACCTGACCTTATAGCAGCATGTGCTTTCTCAAGGATACTTACCCTGTTGATTCTATATAGAGGTTAATTTTAATTCAAGTTGTTGTTATAATAAAAGCCTAAGGAGGCAGGCACTAGGGACTGTCTTTGGTGTCTAAAGCCAAACAAGCCCCTTAGCCTCTCTTTCACAGAAACCTGTGTCAGAGTAATCTATTCATCCATCACTCAGGGTCTGCTGGTCAGCCCTGACAGTACATGGGTGGCTTACGGCGGTGAAGAGCCCAATGCTAGGAGTTGTTACAGGTAATCTATACTTGAAAAAGTGACGGCTGCTCTAGTGCTCATCTTCCCCATTTGTAATATGAACGTTAGGCTTCATCAATGGTTTTCAAACCTTTGGCATGGAACCCTCCCTTCAAGTAAAGTATTGTGAAAACACCTAAAATGCAAACTAGGTGGAGGTGGAACTTCTGTGAGGTGGTAGGGAGCCCAGAACCCCATCTGCTTCCCCCTAGCTCAGGGCCATGAGCAGTTCCTTGGAACTTGTGGAGCCAATCTAACAGCCATTGAAATAGATCATCCCTAAGTGGGTGAATATTGACATCTAGAGGCCTGGTGCATGAAAATTCATACACTGGAGTGGGGGGGGGTCCCTCACCCCAGCCTGCCCCCTCTCAAAACCCGGGAGCCCTCAGGGGCAGGAGGCGACCCGGTGATCAGGGGAAGGTGACGCTCCCATCACACCTCTGCTGCTGCCACTGCCAGCAGTGCAAGCCTCAGCCAGCCCTGGTTACCTGAGCCTTGGGCAGCCCTGGGTAGCTGGGCAGCCACCATCCAAGGCTTGCCTGCACCTCAGGCTAGCCCTGGGTGGCTGGGGCACTAAGGGGACTGGGGGACTCCAGAGGCAGGCATGTAGAGTGACCAGGCCTGCTTGAGAGCGGACCCAGCCTTGCCGCATGCCTGCCACCCAAGCAGGGCTGAAGGGACTGGGTGCCACATCTTCTGGCTATGGGCACCACCATCTTTGAGGGTGTAGCAGTCAGCATATTCCCTCCTTATTGGCTGTGGGCACTTCTATCTTTGAGGGTGGCCGTCAATTAGCATATTCCCTCCTTATTGGCTGTGGGTGCCACCATCTTTATGATGGTGTGAGAGTCAATTAGCATATTTCCTCTTTATTAGATAGGATACTTAAAATACTTGTTCTGCCTGTTATTGTCTGGAATTTATTTTACACTACTTTAGCATAGAGATTTTGATATTTTATACAGGGTGTTCCAAAAATGTATACACACTTTAATAGCTGATAGCTCAATTTTGAAAGTGAAATGTATTTTAATAAATATACCTTTATAATTAATCAAAATATCTGTATACATTTTGGGGGACACCTTATATATGTGCACTTTGGTTTAAACTGCAACATTAGGAATATCTATTTCTCTAATTGGGAGTTCATCCTTCTGGGGTAAAAATATCACTAAGACCACATTCCCAGGATTGCTACTTCAAGTACTTCTGTTAGCCATATCTCCACCAACACCTAAGGCCTCACTGCTTGAAAAAAAATGTAAAAAACAGATGAAATAATGGAGTGAGCATTAGAAATTAATTTTATTTATGAAATTAGAGAAGGTTAAGATATGGAGATTGGTTAAAATATTTTGGAGACAATCCCCACTCTGCTGAACAGAGTGTAAGAATCTGAAGCCTGTAGCTTGCATCTTCAGAAGCAGAGCGTGAGGACTGATCCCCAAGTAGGCCTGTCTCCAGCCAGTGATAATGAGGATTTCCAGCTGGCTGCTGCCAAGTAAGGGCAACAGAATCCCCACCTGCCTCACGTGATCCTTTTATGCAAGGTGGCAGTCATTTGGAGCACTTAAAGAGCCAAGGGCTGAAGCTTCATGCAACTCACAGCCAGACTATATAAATGGTTTTATGCATGCTTTCTAATCAATGTGTGTTTAACAAATGTCTGTGTTGCAGCAGAATTCGGTTTGAGACTAGCTTTCATCTTAACCAGGTGGTAAGGTTGTTACCCCGCACACCCATCTACCACAAGCTATCTTATTCACCCCCAAACCTCAGTATTAAGCCTCATCATCACAACACCTACACCTTCATAATGAACTTCTGATGTTTGGACTACCTGCATTTTACTGATAAAGAAGAAACTGAGCCTCTAAGAGATTAGCTTATTTTCTCAAGGTCACACAAACAGTTCAAGGAAAATCCAGGATTCTAAACAAAAGAGATGGATGGACATTTCACTCTCTCAAACCCTTTCCTAAAGAGGTCTTTCACTTGACCAAAGCTCTAGCCATTCTAAAATTCTCTAAACTTGTTCTAAAATTGCACACTTACACTTTGAAAATGGCCTTGGATAGGGGCACAAAAATGGACAATTCAGCATAGTTATCAATGAAAAGGCACATTGAAAAATGAGCCATTAACTCACTGACTTCATGCTTTTTCATCTTTAAGGGATCACTTAAGAAACCAAGAACCTAAATGGGTTTTTTGACAGCAAATATTGACAGGATCCAAAGCAGAGTAAGAATGTGTCGAGTATCCAATCATTAATATACAATAAAGGGAGTGTCAGAGTGCTTGTAAATGGTTAGAGATGATCTATAATAATAAAATCATAATATGCTAATCAGACCTGACATCCTTCTGGATGACCTTCTGGACAAAGCCGGGGCTGCAAGGGAAGCCCGGGTCCTAGGTGCCTGCTGGTGGCAGGAGGGAAGCCCGGGTTCCCAGTGCCAGAAGGAAGCCAGTGCAGGCAGCTGAGGAAAGGAAAGCCTACTCTTGCACGAGTTTCATGCATCAGGCCTCTAGTTTATTAATATAATTGTAGGGCGATGATATTTGAGGGACAAATTATAGATTAAATTATAGCCATAAGAAAAATTTCTTATAACTTGAATTTGATAGAAATACGTGGACTTGTAGCTCTCTGTTTTTATTCCACTAACTAGACAATTGTGCCATATTCTGGTCTCTTTCACTGACTTCTATTTTCAAATAAAATACCTTCTCAATGATTTCATTTTTCTGTCTATAAATTGAGTATGATATTTACCGCTCAAAATGAGTGTGGAATATGAGCTACTTTTTATGAAAGAATAAACAAACACAGAAAAAGTCTAACATTGATGACCTGGAGTTTGGGTAAGTTGGGCTTCCTTCTCTATGCAGAATCTGTATAAATGTAAAGGAGGCAAGTTTTTTTTTTTCGTTTGTTTTTGTGTTTCTTTTTGTAACACATCTCCTTGGATTTATTTTCCCTCCTTGAGGTTTGTGCATCTTATTTTTAACTATGCCCCTGATGCAGCAGACCCAGTGCATCACCTTCCCAAGCTATACATAATTTGTTACATCCTCGAAGTTGGGAATGGAAAAAAAATCTACTAGATCATCTTTTGCCAGAACAGGATACAGTTCTCTGATAATAGACCTATCTGATGTGAAATGAATACTACACTTGATCTCACCAGGTGAAGAAAAGCAGAAAGAATTCCCTGTAAGTTAATTCCACTACTCCCTTAATTATTTGTATTGTTCTGTTTGGCTCCAGGCTTCGAGCCCAAGGATTCTGGAAACAATATTCCCTCCACAACCACTCCTGTGTGACTTACAATGGAACAACATCTTCTTTCCCCAGTGGTTTGGGTTCTGATCGTTGCCAGCCACTGGGTACTGACAATCCCCACCTACTTTTCTTGCCGTGACCATTGTTCTGTTATCTCCCCTCCCTTTTGGTCCTAGCTCTGTCTGTCCTCCTAGCGCTGAGGTTTTTGGAGTTTCCTCCCTTTGCACATTTGTTTCAGATGACCCTACCCCTGACTGATGATATCTTTAGTTTTCAAAGGTCCCCAGTAGCTCCTGCCAGAATCTATAGCCTCCCCTTGCCATTCTCCAATGGGTGGGTAGAGGAAACAATATAGGGCTGCCTTTCGTATTTCTTTCCTGTGCCTTCCTAGTCTTGCAGTCACAGTCCTTCTTTGAATCGAGCAGGAAATGGCCTTTTGAGATTTCTAGCATCTTTCACTGAAGACTCAGAAAAAGTTGTGTTTCCTCAATAATCAATTATGAAATGAGATTCCTGTTTGGTATATTAGCCTACATTAAGAAAGACAGAGACATACATACCAACTAAAATATAGTACAGCCTATTTTAAACAAAAACTCTATATTAGCAGAATGCACAACTCCTTCGTCTTCAGGGATTCTTGAAGTGTGGAATGGATTCAGAATATACAACACTTTCTGACTCAAGTTGACAAACTCCCACTCAGACACTGTTCTTCACCCATGATGTTTCTTACTAAAAGGTTTTCTTTCTTTTTTTTTTTCCTCTGTTCTCAACACTTTTTGTTCTCGTCAATAATTTCCTGAATGACTCAACTGTAGTCTCGTCATCCAGGGAAAAGCAAACTTCAAGAAAGTACTCTACAGCTGTTAAGATACTGTGCACTATTGGTTGGAGGCAGGTTATAATTCTAAAGTACATGTGAATGTCAACCTCAAAAATGACATCTCTTAGCCACTATCTGACTGCTTGCCTCATGTCACCAATATGGAGCCCTGGTTAGAACAGCAAAGAATACCAACTGAAAGTAGATGTACCAACTTGCTACATTCAAGTTCTGGCTACTCTTAGAGTCCAGCATTAGAAATCATAAACAATGCATTATAGTAATTTGCCTAAGGGAAAAAAAAACACAGTATATATGGTCAAAGAAAGGGCCTTAACTCTACATGGAAACAAGTAGCAAAGGAAAGTTTATCTTTTATGTTTAAATTTCAATAAAATATTAAAGGAAGGTATGTATTATTATCTTTTTTAGTTTAATAAGTGTATTGGTTTAACTGTGGGTGGTGATAGTCTATACCTTTGTACTAAGGATTGTCATACTCCTGAAGCCTTTTTCACACCGGAAATCCTAGACTGGAAACACATAGAGTCCCTGTCTATAAATTCGTTTTTGGTCAGGCTGTTTTATTCTTCCACGAAGTCCTTATGCCCTGGGCAATGGAGAGTAGAAGAGCAATGATAACGGGTGAAGAGAAAGACATACTAAGAGTCAGGACATCAAGATATTCTGTTCTACACGTGGATTGAGTAACAATGGAAAACTTGCCATAGTAAGAAGGTACGCACTCACTAATGACACAGGACTCATATAATCATTCCTTTAAAATGTATGATAAAGGCGTTCAATTTCGTTTTATAAGCAGCTTGATTAAGTCAATTAAGCAGAGAGGTGGGAATTCTGTGGCCAGGGTCGTTTCTATTTCGAGACTGTTCATCACTTTGTCACTTTACTTTGTACTTGTCACTCCTAGCCAACTTACATTTAAAATTACTTTAATGAGTATAGGCTATTAGCTTCTTTGCTAAAATGCTGACACTTTCTGAATGTTGGTTCAACTCTTTAAAAGGGAGGACCCAGCATCCATAAAATGGTCATTGTCCTTCAAATAGCCTTAGTACTTACGGTTATCCTTTAGATGGTCTGCACCGACTCCTCTATCCTCACTCTCCATGTCAAGGCGGGGATGGTAAGTAATGAGGGTAAACAGTGTTGCAGGGTTTATCCAAACGTGGGCTTTCAGATGAAAAAATTTGAGTTTGGGTCCTAACTGCCCTACTTACAAGCTGTTGATCCCATGAGTTCTTTCACTTCTCTAAACCTTTCATTATAATCCTTAGAAATCCCATTTGCACTGTGCCAAGTACATAGTAAACCCTGAAGGACCTGTTACTATTATTATCATTCTAATAATAAACCTTAGAAGTTATTCTCAAGAAGTTCATAAAGCATTAGAAGCTGGACAGAGGCTTAGAGGTCATTTCTTGAAACACCCTCCCTTTGCAGTCTATGAGGTCCAGGGGAGTGAAGTTATAGAGCAGAGCTAAGATGAGGGCACAGGACTCTTTTCCATTTAACCATGAAGCTCTCAGAACTTATGGAAGAGGACAAATAATACTCAGCTTACTTTGTGAATGGTGGAGAGAAAGGACAAGTGACAACCAAGAGAACATTGGCTCTGGGTAGCCTGAGGCCCTAGGAAGGCCCATAGTGGTTTTCAAATGCAATATGTTCAAGAGGAAGGGGAAAGACAGTCAGGTGCTTCCAGGGACCAGTGTCACTTGGTCTCATTAGAGAAATTCACCAAGCAGATCGCTGATGGCATCAGATTTCCCAGCAGCTCTAGCTTTCCCCACCACCTGTCATGTCAAATTCTTTCATCTAAAGGGATCAGATCCACTATGCCTGGTGTGCTGGCGTTACCTTGGTTGCAAATCCATTCCCATCAACAATGAAGTTTATAACAGTCAGCCTGGAGAGTACAGAACCAGGGTCAGCAAACTACAGCCCATGGGCCAAATCCAACCTGCCACCTGTTTTTGTAAAAAAAGTTTCATTGGCGCACAGCCACACTCATTCATTTATGTGTTCCCTGTGGCTGCTTTTGTGCTATAATGGGAGAGTTGAGTAGTTAGAACAGAGACCCAATGATCTACAAATCCCAAAATATTTACTTTCTGGTGTTTTTTGGGAGGGGGGTTGGAGAAAAGATTTACGCACCTCTGATATACATTTTATCAGCTGCTTTGGATACAAAGGCCCTCTCTAGGCTATAAAAAGATCCCTTCTTAGGGATATATGTATATCCTTGGCATAAATGATATTTCATTAATACAACCGAAAAGAAATGTAGGCTTACATAGAATTCTCCCACAATTCAAAGACCACTCTTCTTCAGTATGTGAAAGACAACTGAACATGTCCTCTAAGGGTGGGTCTAGTTCTGGCCTCCATCTTATTCTAGAGCATGGAGCATATAGAACCAGTTGAAGAGGAAGCAAGGCCGTTCTTGCATTATTTGGATAGCTACAAAAGCCATCTCAAGGAATTTGTAAATCATACATTATTGTGTTTATTTATTATAATAATCTTACTAAATAGTGTGATTGTCCCATTTTACAAAAGGGTAAACTACAGTCACAGAGTGAGTCAGGCAGAGATTTGTAACCATTTGGCTCCATGTTGTCTGATGCACATAGGTGCAGTAAGTAATTCAGCTACCTAAATGCCTGACTGTTAAAAGTATGGTTGGCAGTGGCTAAGATTCATTCAATCCAGACAACATGAATATCTAAGTCATTATTTCAAGAAGTTTGCCCTGAAAAATACTAACCTGCAAGTACTCATGAAAATGGTCCAATATATTTTTAAAACATTGTACATATTACCACCTTCTTGGGAACCTACGAAGCCATTAGCAAGTTGTGCACTCTGAGAAATTTCACAGTAAAGATCCTATTCAACTCTGCTCAACATAATGTTTCCCAAACACTTTATCATGGAACCCTTTAAGTAACAACATCCCATAAAACTAGAATTCTAAGAAACACACGTTTGGAACTGTTGAACTAGATGATGTTGATTAATAATAATGGGTAATAGTTATTAATCAATTACAATGAACCAGGCACTGGCCTAAGCATCTGTATGTATTCATTTGACACTCACAGCAAACCTATGAGATCAGTACTGCTATTTTCCTCCCACTTGACAAATGATGAAGCTGAGGCACAAAGAGAATAAACAGCTTTCCCAAAAGCACACAACTAGTAGCTTGTGGAAACTATGAGCTCTTCCAACACAGGGATCAGCTACCAATTCATCTCTGCATAGCCTCCACTTAGCATGGTGCCTGGCACAAAGTATGCACCCAGGAAATGACAGTTGTACCGAATTTGAGATACGATCTTAATAAAAAAGAGAAGCAACTAGAGTGTGTTGAATAGAGCATTTAAGATCTCTAAATGGTATTTACACAACCAGGGTACTCCCTCATCCACTGGAGTTTCTCTTTGTTCCAGACAACACTGTACCCTAGATAATGTCCCTACTATAAGCCATTTGTATAGCATAACCATTTTCCCATTGTATTTAATGGACCCTACTTTAGGTTAATGCAGAAATAGGAAAATAGCAGATAGTGCATCCTCTTTAACCACGAGAAATAATATTTCATTTGAAGGTGCATTAAATTAGGGTTTTTGTGTGGCATGAAATATATCGAGAGAGTCAATACCACATCCGTAAGGAACCACTCATGGTAGAGTGGAAGGACTTTTTCAAATGCAGTATACTAACAGCTATTGAGAGCAGTGAATAGCAACTTTTTAAATGTTACAAAGCTAAAAATATAGCAAGGTCAAAATTATTAGATAAAACACTGGTGAATTTTCAGTGTCGATTTGAGGGCAGCACTAAAGAAGAAAAATCAACACACTTTCAGTTTCAAAAGGAAGAGAAGTGAAGGCAGCCTAAAAGGACTGTTTTTGTGTCCTACAAAATAAAAAGGAAATCTATGTTTAGTGCCTTGGGAGCGTCAAGTGCAGTAATCAAATTGCATGACTCTCAACACTTTAACATAGAGCATTCCTAAATAATAATCATTATCATAATGGTTGACACTTAATGAGGGCTTATTTTGCTATTTTTTTTAATATATTTTTTTATTGATTTCAGAGAGGAAGGGCGAGGAAGAGAGAGAGAAACATCAATGAGGAGAGAAAATCATGGATCGACTGCCTCCTGCACGCCCCCCACACTGGGTATCGAGCCTGCAACCCGGGCATGCGTCCCAACCAGGAATCGAACCCAGGACCTTTCAGTGCCCAGGCCGACACTCTATCCACTGAGCCATTATTTTGCTGTTTTAAGCATGTTGTATGAATAGCCCTAGGAGGTGAGTACCATTATTATCCCCATTTTATAGATGTGGAAATGGAGGCACAGAGGTAAAGTTGTCTTCCCATGATCCCACGTCCGTACAAAACGGATTAGGGATTCAAACCTCAGGAATCTGGCTTCAAAGCCCATGCCATTTAACAGCATGCACACTGGGTGAAGAAAAGGTTCAAAGGCCCAAGGAGGCCACAGATCTGGGAGGTAAAATAAATGACACTACCAATGTCAGGCTATGCCACAGACTCATTAGGTGGACACCAGAGGGCCAAGTGTGGCCATGTGAAGTTGACTCCTTCCTTGCCAATAGGCTCTTCCTTGGTGATTTGTTCTATGACATGTTTCCAGAGGTGGTTGTAGATGTTGCCACTTAAGAAGTCCATCCATTTAAGGCTATGCATTAATCACCACAGGTAAAGATCTGTCCCATCACTCACCTCTACCACCAATGTGCACCAGGATTTCTTACCCCACAACCTGGCCATATGCACACCCCTCCGAAATACCACCACTCGCCTATGAGTATGTTTATGCTGTGATGGTGCCTCAGACCCAACATATTCAGGAACTGCCACGTGCTCTGCAGTCTTCAAAAAAAGTCCAGAAAAGCCCTAGCTGGTTTGGCTCAGTGGATAGACTATCAGCCTGTGGACTGAAGGGTCCCAGATTTGATTCCAGTCCAGGGCACATGCCGGGTTTCGGGCTCGATCCTCAGTGTGGGGCGTGCAGGAGGCAGCCAATCAATGATTCTCTCTTATCATTAATGTTTCTATCTCTGTGTTCCTCTCCCTTCCTCTCTGAAATCAGTAAAGATATAGTTATTTAAAAAGTCCAGGAAAAATGTCTGAAAGTTTCTTTAGAGGAAGCACAGATGGTTCCATGCTGATAGAAAGATAGAATTTTACAATGAAGCATGTGGCCAACATCCCAATGTGGGAGCCATTTGATAGTTAAACACAGAGCCCTTAAGAGGAGTAACAAGTTGGTAAAAACAAATATTGAACATTGTCTTCATAATTGCATCTGTGTTCCCAAATGCCTGCTTCCCTCTCCCCTTTTTGTGAGCCTGACTGTCAGTTGAAACAATCAAAGAATTCATTTGCTGGGAGAGCTCGTTGAGACATAATAGCGGATGCACTTTAAAAGATAAATACCCAAGCCTTGGGAAGAACACTTGACAAGAAAAGGTTATTATTTACAGAAAGATGGCTCAGCAAACTCAATTGGATATTAAAATGGAAATTGCATTTCTTAATTTCTATCAATGAGCCTATCAAAAACGTACGCATCGAAAAACATACACACTACATTTTTTTGTAGAACAGTTCATTTCCATTCATAAACTTTGATTGTCTTATAATTCAGCACAATTAAAATTAGCTTCTTCCTCTTTCATTGTACCTTATAGCCTTTCTCAAGTGTACCTTACATGAGTCTTTATTTTCTTCTTGAAGGTAATCATCGGGGTCAGACCACTGCAAAAAGTCTGGTTTATTAAGCAAACAAGCTAGAAGTCACAGAGCTGATGTTAAAACACAAATATTCCTGCTTACCTGGATGGCTCTGACATTGGAAACTGGCTGTTTTGACATATTCACGCAGTCTTATCCCTAAAAAAACAAGTAAGAAACTGTTAGAGGTGGCGGCATTCAGATTCTTGGTCTTGATAAATTAGAACTTAACTCATTATTCAACTGGGCAGTCACCCCTTTCACTGGCCATATATTCTTTCAGTCTCAGTTTCCGAAGTTACTTAGTGACTCTCCTTCCTAAAGCCTCAGGGAGAGGGAACACGAGCTCCGGATAAATCATTCAGGAGCAGAAATGCTGAGACGCCTCGCCCCTGATGCTAATGATAGGCTATCAGAAACTTGAAAGGAGCTATCATCTCCTTCCCTGCCCTCCTGCCCCCCCCCACCCCCCTGCCAAGAGCAGCAAAGCGAAGAGGCTGTGGGAATAAAACACCTTTGTTTGGGGCCTCAGGAGCTTTCTGCTTGAAACTGAACTTTTGATCTGACTTAGTTGTCACCAGGGCTATGCGTCAGTCAAATGAGAGCGCCTCCTCTCTGTTGAACATCCAAAAAGAAGTTGCCTGTACTTCGTTCTTACTACTGCGATGCTCTCTCTGCACGTGTCTGTTCTGCCCAGTGACCTGAGCAAGCAGGCCGCATCTCCCCCTGTGTGTACAGAGCCCAACCTCACCTCTTTTCTTTTAACAAAACAGCCCAGAAGGCAAGTAGGACTTACATGACCATGTCAGATTCCCAAGACTTAGCAGTGCTTCCTTTCCAAGTGAGTTTTGCTTTCTTTCAGCTCCTGAGACCTGACTATGGTTTAGTGGTCATTAGGGTTTAGTGGGCCG
>PVJC01039936.1:0-16242 GCA_004026665.1 Murina feae | reverse complement strand
TGTAATCAATACCTGTGTGATATTTGCCTATATAAGTCTGATATTTTGGCCAAGGGAGCACTGCGAGATTTGGAGCTGCATCTCCCTCACAGTCACCTGCTTTATTGATTAAATGACTCATTGACTTGATCTTGCATCCTGTATGTCTCTTGCAGGGTACATTACAGCAAAAGAATCTGGGTTCCAGTCCAAAAATTTTGTTTCAATATGAGCAGATCAACTTAACTAATTTCAGCTATTAAACCATCGATTGCTACATAAAAATTAAGTTCTCCTGTTTTTGTCTTTATTACTAAAAGTATGTAAAGAAATTGGAAATTGAGGTTTCTAAGTTATTAATTGGCAATTGTATGGTTTTGGTAATTGAAGGCATGAGGCAGATACATGCATTTTGAAAGCTAGTTATTCCTAAAAGTTGTAAAACACTTGTGAAAGTTATGGGTTTGTAAGAAAAAAATGTTAAAAGGAAGTTACATAACAACACAAGCCAGTAAGTCAGGTTAAGCAGAATTGGGGAAACTAAGACAGGAAGTTAAAACAAAGGCCAAACAATGTAGGAAATTTACAGCCATTTTATAACTAACAAGCAATTATCTTCTCCAGCCTAGGACACAAGAGCAGATAGTTAAAAAACAAACAAACAAAATTCTCTAACAAAAGAATGCAGAAAGGGAGGGGAAAAGACACAAGAGCAAGTAGCAAAAGGAAGAGGGGGAGGGAAAAAGGAAAGGAAAAAATGGTGGTTTCACTTCCTAAGCAGAAAAGCCAATAATCTCAAAGATTTGCAAGATAAAGTTACCAGGTACTTCTCATGATTTCTGGGAAGGCCACAAAAACGGCAAAAGGGGATCCTATAAATTAATCTGCACCAGAATATTCAGCGGAGAAATTTTAGGACCTGTGGACAAGAGGATATATAATGCCTCAGACCCCTGCTCAGCCTGGTCTTTGGATTGGCTGGGGGCCCATCTCTACTTCATAATTGTAGGTTTACTTGTTTGGCTATTTTTAGTAAAGTTGCATACTTTAATTGCTTTCATACATTTTACAATACAGTCAGGATCTCTCATATAGATTCATTTGTATGAGAAGACAAGGATGGAGATTAGGAACAGCCTATAATGTTCAGCAGTTTGCAGCCATCTAGAAAATCCTATCTTCCCTAAACTAAGGACACTGAAGAGAAAATAATTTGCATTATTCCTCCCCAGCTAGAGGTTAAAAAAGCTTAAATCAATCTGCTCAAAGAGACAGATAACAGAAATTCAATTAGTGCCATTTATTGACCACACCCAAGGGCAGATGAAATTAAGAGAATGAACCTCATTTTTCTATATCAGAACTAGAGGCTTGGTGCACAAAAATTTATGCACTCAGGGGGGTCCCTTAGCTCAGCCTGTGCCCTCTTATAGTCTGGGAACCCTCGGGGGATGTCCACCTGCTGGCTTAGGCCCACTCTCCAGCCAATCAGGCCTAAGTTGGCAGTCAGACATCCCTTTGGCAGCCCGGGAGTCTGCGGGGGATGTCCACTTGCCAGCAGGGAGCAGGCCTAAACTGCAGTTGGATATTCTTAGCGCTGCTGAGGAGGCAGGAGAGTCTCCCACCACCACTGCTGTACTGGCAGCCATCAGCCTGTCTTGTGGCTGAGCAGAGTTCTCCCTGTGGGAGTGCACTGACCACCAGGGGCAGCTCCTGCATTGAGCATCTGCCCCCTGGTGGTCAGTGTGTGTCATAGAGATCAGTCATTCCCAGTCGTTCTGCTGTTAAGGTAAATTTGCATGTTACCCTTTTATTATATAGAATAGAGGCCTGGTGCATGTTTTGGGGCCTGCTGGTTTGCCCTGAAGGGTGTCCCGGATCAGGGTGGGGATTCTGCTAGGGTGACTGGCCAGCCTGGGTGAGTGGCTGATGACTGTTTGCAGGCTGACCACAGCCCCCTTCAGGGTGGGGTCTCTGCTGGGGTGCCTGGCCAACCTGGGTGAAGGGATGATGGCTGTTTGCAGGCTGGCCACAGTCCCTTCAGAGTGAGGGTCCCTGCTGGGGTGCCTGAACAGCCTGGGTGAGGGCCTGATGGCTGCTTTCAGGCTGGCCACAGCCCCCAGCCACCCAAGCTCCCAGCTAGGTTGGCTGGAAGCAGTTATCAGGGGTTTATTTATCTTCTATAATTGAAACTTTGTTGCTTTGAGCAGAGGCCACAGCCAGCCTAGGCAGGCAGCTTCCTCCATTGCCAGAGCAACAAAGCCTCCTGTTTGCTCTAACTCTGTGGCTGCTGGCTGCCATCTTGGTTGGGTTAATTTGCATAGTCACTCTGATTGACTGGTGGGTGTGGCTTGGGATGTAGCAGAGTGACACAATTAGGATATTACTCTTTTATTAGATTAGATGAAGCTGAATTCTAGTGAGGTCCTCCCCTAAATGCTCATCTTTAAAACTTCTTAAAAGGAAGGCCCTGGAATGCCTCAAGGATTTGTTTTCTCTCATGAAGGAAAATTTTCTGCTTACAGTACATGGGAAAGCTTTGTCAAATAAAAAAATAATACTATACTATGCTTTCATTTATAACTTTAATTGTTATACTGGAATATTGTGTTTTGCAGAAAGGACAAGATTCTGTGTCATTTGTATTATACTCAAACTCATAACTGTTTCATTTTAAATAAAATATTATCATTTAGAGACAGTCATTATTTTATTATAATGAAAAACTCTTACATCTTCTGATAGATCCATGGAAAGGATTCTGACATTTTCAGATCACCCCCTTTGAAGTGGATGAAAATTATTAGAACTCTATAGAGTATTTACATTTATATAAGTACTGACAAGAAAAATCAGGAGAAACAAGAAATTTTGATTATGGGACTTAATTGAAAATAATTATAGTTTTTATAATTTTTGTTGAAAATATTACTGATTTTTTTTCTAGACATTAGGAACTTGTTTCTTTTCTTAAAGTAATTTAGTAAATTATATATGTTTTTATCCTACCTGATCCCTCCAGAATTTGGCAGTTTGTTTTAATATATTTTTATTGATTTCTGAGAGGAAAGGAGAGGGAGAGAGATATATAAACATCAATGATTAGAGAGAATCATTGATTGACTGCCTCCTGCATGCCTCACACTTGGGATTGAGCTAAATCCCAAGTGCTCTTGACTGGATTTGAACCCAGGACCCTTCAGTCTGCAGGCTGATACTCTATCCACTGAGCAAAACTGGCTATGGCCAAAAGTTGGTGATTCTTAATGAGTGAATCATGGTTATACATTTCTTCGCATGAATTCAATAAGACCACTTTCTAATTTATTGACCATGACTTCACCTGGAGTGTCATAGATGAGAGAGACATGCCTGGACTCTGAATGTCAACAGAAAACATAAAGCCAGTAAGAGTGTCTTTGTGAAAGCCTGGTACCTTTCTTGGTCACATGGTTCATGGCAGTCTTCCCAGGTAAGGAATGGAAGTTGATTTCCTGAGCATTAGCAAGGAAGAAACCTCAAGACATTTTGGGAACCCCAGAAATGTGAGGAATTCACCCAAGTGTACAGGTATTTCAAGAAAGCCTAGTGGCAAATTGATGACTTGACTTCTTTGCCTGAGGGACTCCTTAAACCTCAATCATGAGATTCTAGAAAAACAAACTTTAAAAACTACACAATCAAATGCTATTATTATTGGGTTCATGCAAACAATGAGGCCAAATTGCAACTAGACATAATGCTTAAATAAAAATGAGGGTAATTTTAGGAAAGAAATTATGTTTCAGCAGACTCTATAATACACAATTGTGAATAGACTCCAATTAATAGTTTCAAAGTTTTATATTTTACCTATGAATTGAACTAGTTTATCTAGTTTTCTTAAATATTCAGCTACAACACTTCAAACTATTTCTTAATTTTCACAAATCTTTAACTTAGAATCATTAAGTACTAAAATGCTTTTCCTTCCACTGAATCATGTGTCATAATTCTTGTTCTAGCTTTTATCCCAATAGTACTAAGTTCTATAACAATTTTTTAGTCCTTCATAAGTCTGTAAAAAAGGAAGTTGTGTCTTGTATATATGATCTTTTGGTCAAATAGACTTGAAAACCTTCCCAGGCCTTGAATTTAAAAAAACAACAACTTTTATTGACCTAGAATTGGCTTTAGATCGTTCCAATAGGCTCCATTTGCCCTACAGAAACATTGCAGTCATTGAGGTCACTCTCACCATCAGACCAGGGTTTGTTCCTCTTCCATTGAGGGAGAGTCACCAGGCAGCACAGGAAGTCTCAACAGTAAGTGTGACTAGTCTTACATATGGTCATACATATGTAAGCACAAGCAATAGGAAGTTAAGCCAAACAGAACCATGTCAGTAAGTACATACAGTCCAGTAGGTTAGTTCTGTTAGTGGATGCACACTAGTAGGCAATCTTTGTTGTCCTACACAGGAGACATTCTGTGGAAGGCCCTAATAAGATGGTACTGGTTGCTTCTTTGTTTTGTCTTTTTATATGAGGAACTCTGCATCTGCCACCAAGGTCAGCACCCCCTAAACTGTATACTGAGAAACTGGGATTTGTTTAGTCCACAAACCCTGAAGAGAAAGCTTACTCAAGTATGGCCACAATATACACTTGCAAATGGAGAGACATGGCCCCAAAGGAAAGTATTACCATCGCACAATTAAATCTTTGCTGTAGGAGGGAAGGGAAGTGATCTGAGGTCCCATATGTCTAGGCCTTCTTCATTCTAAGAGACACTCAATAATTGTGTCAGCAGTGCAAAATTGACCCCTGACTCCTGGAAGCATTGACCCAAAGCAATAAGAGAGAGTCAGAAGGCCCTAAGAAAATGACTGGGACTATTGGTCCACCAAGTGCACCTAAGCCATTTTGTCCTCCTTACCCAGAACCCCCAGAAGAGCAAGTCCTGTGAAGACCCAGGGGGACTTGGCAGTCCCCCCACTGCCCTTTGCCCTTCCAGGCAGTGTCAGGGGGAGAGTCCAGACTCACCCAGATCCAGGTATTGTTTTCCATACAGTACTTAAGGCAAATTAAGATGGATTTAGAAAAGTTCTCTGATGATTCTGACAGGTACATAAATGTTTTTCAGGGACTGACACAAACCTTTATCTTAGCATGCTTTTTTAGGTCAGACACTTTCAGAATCAGAGAAGCAGTCCTAGGTACAACTCAACAGTTTGGGACAAATACTTCTCAGCTAATGCCAGTGAGGTCCCTTGTGGTCAGATTGGACTGTTTTTACCCCAAGACTTTAGAATTAGTCTGAATTTCTTTGGTCAGGCCTTAACTCAGGACTTCTGTCAATTTAATCATCTAAAGACCAGCATACACAAAAGTCACTAGATTCACTGGCTCACGTGGTTCTAGATCATAGAATGGCCCTTCTCACTGTATATATGTCCACAACACTTGAAATAAAAATTATATTCTTAAACAGACTATGTAGTTAAGGGAGCAAGCATCACATTCTATCTCCTAAAATTTAGGCCTAAACCTATTATACACTCTCTATTCCTAGCATTATGTTTGGCCCTTATATACTCAATGATCTAACTCAATTCTTCCTCTCTCACTTAGAATCTATCTAACTACAGATGGTCATGAAAATGGAATCCCAAATGACATCTCCCATCTTCCATGGTTCTTGGATCCTATGCCTCCAATAGAGCCCTAACACTCCATACAATGTCCTTCTTCAGCTGGAAGTAACCAGAGTGGTCATTGCCCCTATTCCCAACAGCAGTTGGGATCTCCAAATCAGAGGGTGGAATATGGAGACAGAGGGAAGCTTGATAGACAAGGACAGGGACCATGGGGACAGGGAGGAAGTAAAACCAAGGAACACAGCTAGGTGAGGATACTGAGACAGCCAACTGGGTGGTGAAGGAAGGGCATGAGAGGTATGAACTTTAAAATGTATGGATGTTGCTAAGACAGGCAGCTTGCAGATAGCCAATCACAAGGCAGTGAAACGTTTAACTAACCAATCTCAAGAACGTTATTAAGGCAAAATTCTTTGAAAGGACCAACCAGGAGCTAGCAAGGCATGTATCTGGCTCTCAATTAAAAAGCAGATCCTCCCTCTCTTCCCTCTCCCCAGCAGATAGAGTCTTGGGTTGACGTCAGGAGACATGCTTTCTTGTGCCTACATGGCTTACGGCCATGTGGGACTCTATATGTGGACTTATAGACTTTAGCACCTGACTGTAACATGGAAAGGAAGCTCTGGATACTGGCCTGCTCCTGGAACCCTGGCTGCACCTTTTGCAGTACTGGTTTTCTCAATAAACTTTGCCTCCATTTACTGTTATCGCTCACAACTTCATTCTTTGATTCTGCAAGACTATGAACTCAGACTCAATACCTTACATTTTGGTTTCAACAGTGTTTCATGACTGATAAGTACACATAAATTATCTTCAAAAGGATTTTCATTATCTTAAAATCCATCATATTTATTAGGTTAGCAGAAGCCATGCTACACTACAAATAATCAAAAAAGTTGGATTTGGATCCTGAGTGTGCCCTAATTGATTGTGCGTCCTTTGCTTTGTCATTGAATACCTTCCTTATATATAAACAAGGATATTAGAATAGAACTTTGTATATTCCTCTACTCTGCAATATGATATTATTTAATGACTAAAACTAAATAGTTATCTTTTCCTCTGCCCTTTCTACTCTTCATTGTCCATTTCTATGACTTATATCCTCATATTTTATTCATCCAGGCTCTTGGAGTCATCTTAAAAATCTTCCGATATTTCGAACTCTAAATCCTGCCAGTCAAATGTTTTGACAATTCACACTTTATTTTGATTCTTATGTAATAATATCCCTGGAATGCATCCCTTCCTTCCTATTTAAATGATCTTGTATGATCTAGATTTTTATTACTTCCCCTCTAATATTAAATTTATCCTAACTTTTCACTGGCCTTTGTTTTATTCTATTTCTTTCCTACCCTTAATTAGTTTTTCCTAAATTTTCTTAATTATTTTCTGTCTCATTGCCTTGATCCAAAAAGGATATAATTTGATGTGAAAAGAACACCACTTCCCCAAGTTTTTAAAAGCTAGAAAAAATAAGTAAAAGTGGAATCATTAAAAAGGGCCACAAATGATGTTTGTAATAACAAATATATGATTTAAAGTTGCTAAGTATGTGACCATTTATTAAGTACCATGGGAAACTAATAAAGCATTCACTTTATGTCTTACTTCACTGAACACATATTTTATTTTCTGTAAACAAATTGTTCTTTGGAGGGATTAGTGTCTATTCTCACAAGGTGATAATTGGGAGAAACAGAATCCACCAGGTAAATGTGACTGAGATTATTTCCCTTGTTCCAAACACAGCTGCTTTCCTGTGCCATCACTTCCTTGCTAATCTGCTTGCTGCACTCATCACTAATTTGTTCATCCCCTAATCACAGGCAATATGACCATACCTGGCTACTTCAGTTCCAACGTTTATGCCCAGACTCATTCCTTTCAAACACAATGTCTCTCATCATAATCACTATTTACTGTCTTCTGCATATACAATTCTGATGTGCATATTCAAACCTCCTCTCATTGTACCCCATAGACATTCTTAATCATTATTATTAGAATGATTCTTCCCATTCTTTATAATGCTGATAATTCTTGGAATAAGTTTAAAACTCAGTGATCTTTTTTTTAGTATGTTAGTAATACACCTCACCATCAAATGTACTATATATTTTATATACTTACCTTTTATTACTTGTCTTCTCTTTATAAGTCATGAATGACAGAGGTGTTTATGTTTAGTTCACTGGTGTGAATCAGGCACCTAGAGTAGTGCTTGCCATAGTGTGGTGCTCAAAACATATTTGCTGAATAAATGCATAACACATTGTCAGTATCTACTATTTAGTATTGAGACTCTAAAGCCATATCTAATCTCATATGAGAGCCTATTACAATTTAAGTTATGGGTGTACACATTATTTCTTCAACTGGAAGGAGGGCTGAATTCTGTGTTTATTACAGGGCATTCCCAGAATGAGGCCAGCACATCGTACCACAAGTAATGCAACAAAAATATTTTGACTGAAAAGAAGAAAAACGCTTGTCATTGTGCTTAGGCATTATAAGTAGTGTCATTCATTCAGCATATCCTGCAAAGTTTCATTCAATAAATTATATTTTTGATGATTCTGATTATATTTAAATATAATGCTGCATTTTATTGTTTATAAGGAAATTTTAACATTTTTGTTTTAATAACTTAACCATATAGATTTTTTATAAGGTAATGGTAAACCATCTGAAAAATAATAATCATATAATTTAGGTATCAATTGTCTTAAATTTTGGTAAGTGAATATGTTGAAATAAAAGTGTTTTTTACTCATCAGAACCTCATCATAACTTATCTGCCTGATTACTTGGATATGTCTTACATATTAGATTATCATTTTAAAGAGGCAACATAATCTTAGGATGCACATGATTTTTACTTATATTATTCTAAACCTAATCAGAGATTTTAAAAAATATGCATACTTCTTTTCACTAGGACTTAAGGCACACTACTTGTTTGTTGTTAACCAGTTAACTGCCATGAGTCCAAAATGGAAACTATCCCCACACACCACGATATTTTGAATTTAATTTAAAAAATCAATTTGCAATGAATATTATACAAATAAATATATTACTCACAATTTGGGTGTTCTTGAATATTTTCAGCTGAAAATTCTCACAAAAAATGATTTTAAAGTTGGTCAGGGCTGCCACTTAGGGAAAACATTTTTTTTTTTAATAGACACACATGGCATGAGGGGAAGGTCTGCTGCTTGCGTCTACAGACACTGATGGAGTACAATGGGTTAACATTCCTCATTATGATATTCAATGAAAGAGCATGAACACAGAAAGAACTAACTCTACCTCCCAGGAGCTAAATAGTTAGAACCTAAAAGATGATAAAGGAATTTTCAATTTTTAATTAGTTAATAAGTTTCAAAGTAGGTGGCTAATAAAACGCAATAGTAGGTGTTCTTATCAATGAACATATCTGTAGGGAGTCTGCCACATCATGGTCTGTCAATAAATGAAGAGATGAAAAATAGGCATTTAAAAAAGGATGTTTACATAGATTATTTTCAGAAATCAACACAGTAGGAAATAAAAAATACTGAACCTGAGAACTAATTTGTTTCAAGACCTCAACTGCAGCTTCGATTACAAGCAAAACTTTGCTAGCTCAGTTTGATATAAAGGATTCCATTCCTGTTATCCCAATAAAAACAACTTAATAAATAACCATTTTCAAAGAACTTGTATGTATCATTCTAAAATAAATATGAATGACAGCATATACAGTTATTTCACATACATCATTTACAAGATTAACATTTAAAACTGCAATAATTAAAATAAATCCTTGTAATTACTTTGTAACCAGAAGCTTAAAAGCCTTCTTCCCCAATGTTTATTTTACAGAGCTGTAGTTTAAACATATTGATTCTAATTTCTAATGAATCCATCTGAATACTCATCCATAAATTACAAGTCAGTAACTATTCAATTATGTGTCAGAGAGCAGCTCACAATTTGAGTCCAAAGTAAGACACTGAGATCAGAGAGATAATGATATGTTTTCTCATCTTATGTACAAATCACAAATTTACAATGTAAAGTAGGTAATTATATAATTATATTATATAAATTATATGTAAATATATAAAAGATATAACAACTATAGTAGGTTGGGAAAATGTTTTATATACAACTAGAAGCTCAGTGCACAAATATTTGTGCACTTGGCGGGGGGGGGGGGGGGGAATCCCTCAGCCTGGCCTGTGCCCTCTCATAGTCTGGGACCCTTTGGGCGATGTCTACCTGCCGGCTTAGGCCCACTCCCTGGGTAATGGGGCCTCAGCTGGTAGTCAGACATCCTTCTGGAAGGCTGGGAGCCCTCAGAAGATGTCCACTTGCCAGCAGGGAGCAGGCCTAAGCTGCAGTCGGACATCCTTAGCACTACTGAGGAGGCAGGAGAGGCTCCCGCCACCACTGCTGTGCTGGCAGCCATCAGCCTGGCTTGTGGCTGAGCAGAGCTCCCCCTGTGGAAGTGCACTGACCACCAGGGACAGCTCCTGCATTGAACATCTGCCCCCTGGTGGTCAGTATGTGTCATAGAGACCAGTCATTCCCAGTCATTCTGCTGTTAGGGTAAATTTGCATATTACCCTTTTATTATATAGGATAGAGGCCTGGTGCATGTTTTGGGGCCGGCTGGTTTGCCCTGAAGGGTGTTTCGGATCAGGGTGGGATTCCTGCTGGGTTGCCTAGCCATCCTGGGTGAGTGGCTAATGGCCGTTTTCAGGCTAGCCACATCCCCTTCAGGGAGAGGGGTTTCTGCTGGGGTGCCTGGCCAGCCTGGGTGAGGCCCTAAGGGCCATTTTCAGGCTGGCTAACCCCCCAGCAAGGACCCTCAATCTATGAGAGTGGAGCCATCCTGTGTGAGGAGCTGATGGCTGTTTTCAGTTTTTCAGGTTGGCCACGGCTCCCAGTGACCCAAGCTCCCAGTGAGGCTGACTGGAAGCAGGCATCTGGGGTTTATTTATCTTCTATAATTGAAACTTTGTTGCCGTTAGTGGAGGCCACTGCCAGCCCAGGCAGGCTGCTTCCTCTATCACTGGGGCAGGGAAGCCTCCTGTTTGCTCTAGCTCTGAGGCTTCTGTAATTGAAACTTTGTTCCTTGAGCAGAGGCCACAGCCAGCCTAGGCAGGCAGCTTTCTCCATCGCTGGGGCAAGGAAGCTTCCTGTTTGCTCTAGTTCCGTGGCTACCAGCCAGCATCTTGGTTGGGTTAATTAGCATATAGTCGCTCTAATTCGCTGGTGGGCATGTCTTGGGATGCAGCCGAGTGATATAATTAGCATATTTCTGTTTTATTAGATTAGATGAACTTAGAGAGGTAAGCCTCATACAAAAGTTATAATTTGAGTACAAGATGTGGTAACTTAACCACAACTTTTTGTTTTCTATTTTTTCATACATTGTTTATTGTTGATAGTATTACAGATATCTCCTATTCCTCCCTCTCCTTAAATCCCCTTTGCTCAGCCCCTCCCACTGTCCCAGGTCTTCACTACCTGATTGCTGGTGTCTATGGGCTACACATATAGGTATGTAAATTCTTTGGTTTATCTCTTCTCCTCCCCTCAACCCATATTAAGGTATGTCAGTCTATTTCATGTCTCCATGCTTCAGGTCCTATTTTGTTGGCCAATTCATCTTATTAATTAGATGTAGACTAAAGTTCTTTCCTACTAAATGCTGTCAGAAAATCTACTCATTTTTTATGTCGATTTTTTCCTACTTTGTAATTTTAAATGTTGAATGTGCCAACTAATTTGGGTGGCATCTCTGAAAACCTGAGGTACTTTCTTTCAGAAAATTCAGCTACTTTTGAAGTTATGATTTCTAAATGTTTGACTTTCATTCATGGTTTCAGGTAAACTCCTCTTCAACTTTTAAAGTAAAATTCAAGGAAATGTCTTTTTAAAAATTGATTAGAAAGACTGCTAAAATATACTTCGTTTACATTTCCATCAGCAGTGAAGGAAGGTTCCTTTTTCTCCACAAAGTTTTCAGCCCTTATTGTTACTTGTCTGATTGATAATCACCATTCCAACCAGTGTGAGGAGGTATCTCATTGTGGTTTTGATTTGCATTTTCCTTAGAGCTAGTAAAGTTCAACATCTTTTCATATATCTGTTGGCTATTTGTATGTCTTCTTGGAACAAATGTCTGTTAAGGTCCTTTCCACGGAAAACTCTATG
Source organism: Murina feae (assembly GCA_004026665.1). Lineage (NCBI taxonomy): Eukaryota > Metazoa > Chordata > Mammalia > Chiroptera > Vespertilionidae > Murina > Murina feae. The sequence goes on along the minus strand of PVJC01039936.1, from coordinate 4,406 downwards.
GAAGTTCCTCAAAAAATTAAGAATGGAGTTGCCATGTGATCCAGCAAACCCTCTTTTGTGTAATTAACTGAAAAATGAGAAAAAAATTATTTGTAAAAATAAATGAACTCTTATATGGTGATAGAAAGAGATTTGACTTTGGGCATTGAACACATAATTCAATATACAGAGGATGCATTATAAAGTTCTACAGTTGAAACCTACATAATTTTATTAACCAACTAGAGGCCTGTTGCATGAAATTTGTACAAGAGTAGGCCTTCCTTCCCTGGCTGCTGGCACCGGTTTCCCTCTGGCACCCAGAAGCCAGGCTTTTCTCTGGATGCCGGCCGGCAGCAGGAACCCAGGCTTCCTTTGCAATCCCAGCTTCGTCTGGAAGGTCATCAAGAAGGATGTCTGGTCTAATTAGCATATTATGCTTTTATTATTATAGATGTCATTTCAGAAAATCTACTCTAATAAAAGAGTAATATGCAAATTAACCATCACTCTGAGACACCTAGGCCACGCCCACTGGCCAATCAGAGAGACTATACAAATTAACCATCAAAGATGGCGGTTAATTTGCATACACAGGAGAGCGAAGACTAAAGACAGTGTAGAAGGAAGCCAAGTGCTGCAGAAAGGAGCCAAGTGGTGGAGAAGGGAACGGAGCTGAGGCAGCAGAGATGGTGAAGAAGGGAGGGAGAAAGAGGGGAGCAGAGACGGCAGAGACACAGAGATAGGAGCCAAGGTGGCAGAGACAGGAGCTGAGGCAGCAGAGACGAGAGGGAGCCGAGGTGGCAGACACAGGAGGAAGCTGATGCGGGCTTCGCTCCCTTCTCTGCTTTGCTCTGGCTCAGGAAGCCCTATTCTTGCAGGAATCTTCCTGCAACGGGCTACTAGTTTAATAATAAAACAATTAATTTAAAAATATACTTCTTTTATATATCTCTATGTCACCAAATTTGCTTCATTGTTTGGGAAACATTTGTTTACTCATCTAGATATCTTGAGTCCTACTATAAGAATCAGGACTCATTTCTGTCTCACTTGGTGTTTAAGAGAAAGCTAACAAAAATTATTAAATTATATATTTTTGCATGTGTGTGCCTACACACATAAGTGTATGTACACATATACACACGAGAAAATAAGCAGACTAATATCCTGATAACTGGAATTAAAATTCCAGGAAAAATAATAATATAGAAAAGAATTTAACATAGAGACTGAGATAAGGGAAATTGTAGACATTAAATATTCAAAAGGGAAACAGAAAATGGATTTCAAAAGAAACTTCAAAAGACTAATTAAAACCACCTAGATATGGAGAAAGCAGACCTTCAAGCAGAACCATGTAATGCATTAAGAACACAGACAGCTAGAGGAAGAAGACTAGATGTAATCTTAGTACAAGAGAAACAAGCCTCAATACAAAGAAGGAAATTGATTTCACATCAAGGGAAGGACTGGGGCTCTTTCTTTGGTCTGTAAATGGAAAACAAATATAGAGGGCACTTTAATTTAGGACACCAATGACCATGTTCAGAGATATACAAGATAAAAGTTTGAAGATGTTTGAGCAAGAAGTAAACTCAGAAAATATTAGATTTTTGCATGTGTAACACTCACCACCGCTAAAGAAATATGAGGTATAAAAATGTTTTAACCTTCTTACAGCATTTCAGCATATGTGTACATGAGGGCAGACTTTCACTGTGACTTAGGAAACAAAGAGAGTATTGCAGGGAACAGAAAATGACACACAGGCCAAATATTTAATTTCAGTCTGTAAGACGTGAAGGATGCTTATTTAGATATAAAAGCCAACAGTTTGAAATACGTTTCACACACACACATACACAAATTACAGAAATATGGAAGTAGGCCAATAGAATTGAGAAGCTTTATGAGTGAGTAATAATAGAGTTTTAAATATTACTGCTTTCCTGCAATAATGTTACAATAACAGCAAAAATTAATATCTCAAAAGTCTTGAACTATATCTATATATGTATATGTGTGTGAACAAAGATAAATCAAAGTAAAGGCAATGGTCCAAAGAAAAAAATGCTTAGCTCTCTTTTCAAGATATCCCGGTGGCAGGATACATTTACAATGATATAAAGAAAGCACTCAAGGGAAGGAGTAAGACCGAAAGCTTTAAAGAGAAAAGAAGATATCCCCAGTTGTAGAAGTATTCAGTGGATCATGTACTATAGTTGGGGAAAAATGTGAAGTGAAGCAGAAAGAGCAAAAATGAAAGAGCAAAAGGAAGGTGTTTATATTGACAGAGTCAAGAGGAGAAAATAAGGTCTGTCACACTTAAAATAAGGAAACTCTAAAGTTTACTCATTCAGCAATAATTCATTATGACCCTGCTATGAGTCAGACACTATGATATGGAGCAGCGATTTTCAGCCATTGTGATGTGGCACATGGTGTGCTGCAAGACCTTTTAAAACATGCGCTACCTGACCACTTAGTCAGGGGCATTGACCTCTTCTCCCTTAAATTGTCAAATAAAAAAATGACAGCAGCCAACACCACAATAGCTGTCAGGTGTGAATGAATCAAAATTATTTCAATTTTTTTTGTCAGATTGGCAAAAATATATTTTTTGATGTGCTGCAGAGTTTTAGTCATTAGTTTAGTTCTATCATGAGATAAAACAATTAAAAACCACTGATATGGAATTTTGAAATGAATAAACCATAGTTCCAATTCTCAAATACTCACAATATTTTGGAATTATCTCAAGAAAAACAATAATTACAATGAAATATTTATCAGCATTGACCTTTATTGGAGTGAATTAGGTCTAATACTGTTACAATGTTTCCTCTATTGCACTTTACTAGTGAACACATATAAAGAATTCATACAAATGTTTTATAGTGTTCTTATTACAATGACCAAATACCCTGATGTTGTACCCTGCGGTTTAAACCTGGCAGGGTTAAATAAATATATTAAAGCACTGGCTTATAGCATGTACTTATTAAATGTTAGCTATTAGCATGTTAGATAATTCTCAGAACAAACACAGGAGATAGGCACTATAATTTCCCCATTTTAAAGAAAGAGAAGAAAAGTTGAAGAGAGATATAAAGGAATTTAAATAGATTTAAATAGTAATTGCAAAGCTAATTATTGGTAGACTATGATTCAAATCCAAGTCTTGTTTGCCCTCAAAACCAGAACTCTAACTTCATACTATAGTTGTTTTTCAACATAATCTATGCAAAAGTTTGACTTTGAGGCACCCAGTAAAGTCCTCAATAAATATCACTATTACTACTATTACTATAAGGATCCTGTTTAGATATTTGTGACATCATTTCTCAGTCTGTGCCCCTGTCACTGTTAGATAACAGACCACTATAAGCCACTGGGCTTCTTTCTGTAGCATAAACAGGCTCAATTCTGCCTAAAAGTCTTTGCACTTGCACTTCCCTCTGCCACGATTGCTTTTCTCCTCCAGCTCTTCACATAACTGACTCTCTCCTGAAATTTAGGAGATTTACATCTAAACTCAAATTGTCCCCTCAGAGAAGCTTCCCTTCAGCATCCCATTCAGTGCCACACAGACTCACCTCCTGTTGACCCCTTCTCAATAGCCAGAACAGCTCTCAAATCTCATCACTCTCACATGTGTTTATTTTGCAGTCTCCTTAAGAGAATGTGACTACCGATTTTGTTCATGTCTGTATTCACACAACATAGGAGCTCAGTAAACATTTATTGAATGAATAAAATGACAAGGACATTTCTTAGAATGCTTCCCATAAATGTTAGGTCAACCCTCTGCTTGCCCACATGTATAACTTTGAACAGAAAAATCTGTCATCTAATCTAATAAAAGAGTAATATGCAAATTAACCCTCACTCTGTTACACCCACAAGCCATGCCCACAAGCCATACCCACTAACCAATCAGGAGCAAATATGAAAATTAACTCAACTAAGATGGCGGCAGTGAGGAGCTGGAGTTGCCCCAGGCAATGGAGGAAGCCAGGGCCCTGTGGGCCCTGAGCTCTACTCAAGGCTACAAAGTTTCAATTATAGAAGATAAACCCCAGATACTTGCCAGGCTGGGACCTTGGGTTGCCAGGTGCAACCTAGGCTTCAAAGGGGGGTTGGGACCAAGGCAACAAAGTTTCAATTAACCCCAGTAGGAACCCAAAACCTGAAGGGGCTGTGGGCAGCCTGAAAATGGCCCTCAACCCCTCACCCAGGCTGGCCACTCCAATGGGGTGAGGGTCCACACTGGGGGGCTTGGCCAGCCTGCAAACAGCCATCAGTCCCTCACCCAGGCTGGCCAGGCATGCCAGCAGGTGGACATCCCCTGAGGGGTCCCAGACTGAGAGAGGGCACAGGCCGGGCTGAGGGACTCCCCCCCCCCCCCCCCCCCCCCCCCCCCC
>PVJC01039935.1:0-16035 GCA_004026665.1 Murina feae | reverse complement strand
CCCCTCCAAGGGCCTGGGAAGCCCACCAAGCAGGCTGCCGACCCCCTGCCGCCTCTTTCCCGCTCCCCGATGCCCCTCCAAGGGCCTGGGAAGCCCACCAAGCAGGCCGCCAACCCCCTGCCGCCTCTTACCCGCTTCCCGATGCCCTGCAACCCTGCCGCCTCTTTCCCACTCACGGGTCCTGGGTCCTGCGCTGTCCCGCCCTGCAGCTGCTCTGTGCACTCGGGAGGTCCCTCAGCCCGGCCTATGCCCTCTCGCAGTCTGGGACCCCTCGGGGGATGTCCACCTGCTGGCGTGCCTGACCAGCCTGGGTGAGGGGCTTTCAGGCTGCCCACAGCTCCCATTGCCCAACGTCCCAGCAAGGCCACAGGTTTCCTATAATTGATGCTGTTCCTTTAAGGTGAGGCCTTTTACTAACGAAGCCTCCTCTCTGCCTCACCTTGCGGCTTCTATAATGAAACAATTGTTACACTTAATTGTTGCAAATGTGCGTTTTGCTTCAGGCCAAAGGCTAAGGAGCCAGCAAGCAGGTAGTTTCCCTTTCGCTCCTGCTGCAACGAACGCAGCCTAAATGTTTACTCAGGTCTGTGAGTGGCGGCCGCCATGTTGGCTGGGCTAATTTGCATACAGCCATTCTGATTGGCTGTGGGCGTCCTGGAGAAACGGTTAATTTTACTATTCCGCTTTTATTAGTTTAGATTATGTATAGCAGGATATTGTAAAAATTAAGTTATGCAATTTTTATTAAAACATTTTTTACATACTGTTATATTGACTAGGCCACAAAAATACTTCTTGTGGGCCACGAGATTGACATGCTTGCTGTAGAGTGTTTCTCAGTCATAGGTGGGCTGGGCAGCTCTTCAGGAAGGGGAAGCAGGCAGGAAGCTGACATGGAAAGGAGCGAAGGAGGGAGTCAGGACGTGTATGACACATGGGCTCTCTAGACCAACCTCCCAGGCTCCCTCTTCCCTGATCTCTGAGTTATTTTTAACATTAATTCATGATGGGGACACATGGGATAAAGATGCAGAAGACTCACGGAAACAGCTCTCCTCCCTCCTGCTCCCTCAACCTCCCAGTCCTCCAGGCAGTCAGTTTCCGGTATATGTTTCCAGAACATTCTACCAAACATGCATGGGTGCATGTATGTGCATATCCTGCTTCAGAATAAACCTGACAGCACCCAGCACCCAACACTGTCCTGTGTTGTTTTCACTGTCTCAGAAAATGTTCCCTGTTAGATTCACTCAACAAATATTTACTGAACACCTACTAAGCGTTATCCTGCAGTCGGACTGCCCAGCCCCCCGTTCTCACAGAATCTCTATCTTCACTTTCTTTTTTTTATTTTTTTCTTGGTTGAAACATAAGATTTTATTGCTCTAGTACAACCTGAACTTCACCGATGCCTAGCTTTGTGGGGCATGAAGTGCGTCATGACTGTGGACACAAAACCATTGTAAGCCTGTGCTAAGCCCTGGGCTACTTTCAAGGACACTCCTTCTCATGAAACTTCTCTTGCTTCTAAAACTGCAAGTCCCATTTCTCCTCTTTCTCTGCCTTGGTCCCAACTTCTCACCCTGGGGCTTCTCACTGTCTGAGTAACACAAGCTGCAGCCTAGGCCAACCTTGGGAAGTGGCCCCTCTGTGACACCAGTGCTTGGGCCTGGTGCTGAGCCTGCAGCCTCTGGAGGTGACTTGGTTTGGAGCCTGTTGGTAGCATCCAGGGGTGGCCTGGCTGGTGGGCAGTCACATTAGGCTGGCTCCCTCGGAGAAGTCTACAGGCACTGGCTTGCTGTGGGGCACTGCTGGTTTCCGGAGTATCTGAGAGCCCTCACTTCCGGCGGGTGGACTGAACCATCGGGCAACCATACCTCACTTTTCCACGTCGCAAGCAGCTGGGAGGGCCTGGGCTTCACCTGCACTTGTGCACAGAGTGGCTGCTTTCCCACAGGGCTTTAGCCAAGGACTAAAGGAAAGGCTACGGCTGTGGCTGTGGGCCCGGCTGCACATGCCTTGCCCAGCCCTCCGGGGTGCTGGTTCTGCGCTGCATCCCACTGTGGGTCCCATCCAACACTTCTCTGGCCGGGCAGCCATCAGCCTTCAGTCGCATTCCTGTCCCACACACCCCTCCCACGACAGAGGCTTCCTCTCCTCCAAGCGCTGAGCTGAAGGCAGGCCTTGGAGATATGCTGCTCCATGGCTGGCTTCCGGCAGCTGCTCGGCTCTGAGTCTGGCCTGTGCCCACACCCCTACTGCACAGGGGCCACCACCTGCCCTGCCCTGCGAGGCTGGGGCCCACCCCTACCGCCCACAGGCTCCTGAGGGTTTGTGTGCTCTGAGAACGTCCAACCATGAGGGCTTGGACATGTGGGCTTGGGGGTCTGCCTGGGTGAGGGATGAGCTCTGAAAGTCATCCCTCTCTCTGCCCCGCCTGTTTAGGTGGCCCAGGCCCAAATCAGAAGGAGCTATCTAGGACCCCGTCCTTGTACCAGGTCAGCTTCTGCCTCGTCTTCTGTCAGGCTGGGCTGATGACAATCTGTGATGGCCGTGATGACACATGGCCCAGATGTGATCCTTCCACGCTGGGACTCTGGGTCGCTCCCCCATAACTCTCAGGTGGCACCCCTTTGAGTGCAGCCAGCCTGCCTGAGTGGTGAAGGGGTTCATGTGGCAGCCCCTGTGCAGGGCTGTCTGGCGGGGCTGGGCCTGGGGGCAGCCTGCAGTCAGGTGCCAGGAATGCAGGGCAGCAGACACACCAGACACACTCCTGTCACTTTCCATGGGCTGGTGGGGCCTTTCTGTCACACTGCCAGGGGCTGCCAGGGACTGGCATTGCTGGTGGTGGATCTGTAGGAGCTTTCCTGTGGGGAAGGGGGTAGCGGCCAGAAGCCTCTGCCTCCAGGGGCGGCCCTGCCACTGTGGCCTGAGTCTTCTCCAGCCTTGTCCACCCGGGACATGGGGTCTCCTCAGCCTGATGGTGCAGGCAGCAGAGGACCAGCTGGCCCAGGGCCAGGCCTCGCTTAGTGGGCAGGGCCCGGGCCTGGGGTCCAGGTGCTTTGTGCAGATCTGGGAGGTGACTGGGGCAGCCCAGGCTCTGAGGCCAGACCCACTTGGAGTGTGGACTGGGTGTTTTTCAGGGCACCGCCATCCTCCACGTCCCCTGTAACCAGGTCTTTCAGGTACTTGGCCTTCGAGCCACGCGTCCTCAGAGCCCTGTGGCCAGCCAGGGTTTTCAGAACCACCTGCCAAAGCTGAAGGCATCGGTGTTCGGTCATGACGTGTTCCTCGGGTGGGCAGGCCAGGGCCACGGTTGCTCTGACCAGGGTCAGCCACTGCAAAACGGCCAAGACGGGCCAGGCCAAAGTCTCCCAGTTTGGGTATCAGCCTATCATCCAGAAGGACGTTGGAGCTCTGGGCATCTCCATGGACTAGGCTGAGGCCGTTCTGATGTAAAACTGACTCGCCGGGCTGTGCCCAGAAGCGTGCCCGGCGCTGAGCCGAGAGTGGAGAGCAGGCCTGGTCTGGCAGGGGCCTTCCAGGGAGCTGGGCAGGAAGCACAGACAAGGCAGTGGAAGCCGCTCCGAGCCAAGCAGCCAGCAAAGTCCAGGATGTTTGATGACAAGACTGACAGCTGCTCCACGTGGGCAGGAAGCTCTGCCCACAGTAGCCGCCCCAGGTCTGCCTGCTCGTCCATCTCTCCAAGGCGTTCCCGTGCACGAGTCCAAAGCCGCCCTCCCGACCTTCAGCTCCTCGAGAAGCTGTGGTGCCCTGGGAAGCCTCCTGGAGGGCCAGCAGCATGGAGAGGGGGTTCCTGTGCAGGAAGGACCCTGGGTTCTCTGGGCTCTGCTTGATGGAAGAGGATTCTAGAAATGGTGGTGGTGCTTTGGACAGGGCAGCACTCAGGCCCAGAATGGTTCAGGGAGCCTGGAAAAGCTGGGGGGAGGGGGAGGGACACTGATGATTGCAACTCCTGGGGAGGGGGTCTGGGGGCCTTGGCCTCAGAGGATGCAGAGATGGAGCGGGTCCTCAGGACTGTGGTGCTGGAGGGTGGGAGGGAACCGGGAGGGGCCAGGCCAGTTCCATGTTCCTCACACAGAGCAGCTGCAAGTGCGTGAGGATGTGCACGAGGTTCACCACGCGGGCGTCTCAGTTGATCTAGGGCCGCAGGAGCGCAGTCTGGTTTCACCCCATCAGGGCGGCAAACTGGTATCAGTCACTGGGCTCCAGGGCGTCTGTCATTTCGTATAAGCAGCACATGATCGGGGTGGCACCTCATACAAGAATTGTTGGGCACTGGGACCTGTGGTGCCCCCGAGCAGGGGTCCCCCGGGCCCAGCCCCCAGCCATGGGCCGCTGCCTCCAGACCAGGGCCTCTTGGGGCCTCGGACTGGCTGGGCCGGTGGACACTGACTCACTCCATCCTCACTTTCTCACGCTGCTCTGACGTGTGGCAGGCTTTGCAGGCTGTTGCTACTCTGAAGGGAGATACTCGGGACATACTTCCTGCAGCTGGTGTGCAAGCAGCTCATGGGGTACACTCCCAGACACAGAGCTCGCGGGACAGAGCAGTGTGTTCTTTAGCTTGGCTGGTTGTCACCAGGCTGTGACTGACAGGTCCGGGGTGGGTTTGAGGCAGGGAGAGACCTGGCTGGATGTGGCACTGAGTCACGTGGAGCCAGTGCTGAGGTGGACTTGAGGAAGGAGAGCAGAGACACCCCTTAGTCCTCAGGAGTTAGAGGGGGACAGTGATTGGGCGAGCTGTGCTGAGGCAGCCCAGGAGGCGGTGGGTGCCAGGAGGAGGGTGGGACCCAGCTGGGAGGGAGAGCATCGGTGAGGCTGCAAGAGGGGGCCCCTTTCCTGAGCCCCCACCATGGGTCTGGGGCTGCCCCAGCCCCCCCCATATCCCTCAGGAGACGTGCGTCTCCCACCCACCCACGGGACAGTGACTACCCTAGACCCTTCCTGGCGCTGGCACTGGGGTGGAGAACAGTTGCCTGTTTCAGCTTCTGAGGTGGAGAGCAAGGACTGAGGCCCAGAAAGCCACTCGCCTTTCCCAGCCCTGGCCCTGAGCACCTAGTCGTGAGCGCCTGGCCGGGGAGTCCCTGTGGAGAGGACTGTCGACCACAACTCCTGGAATGACCTGCGGAACCAGAGAGCCTGTCCACCCCTCACAGCTGTCGAACTTCCTCGCACGGACACAACAACCCAACTTTGAAACATAAAGTCACCCTGGCTGGTGTGGTTCAGTGGATAGAGCATCGGCCTCTGGACTGAAGGGTCCGGGCTTGAGTTTGGTCACAGGCCTGGATTGGGGGCTCGGACCCCAGTGGGGGGCGTGCAGGAGGCAACCGATCAATGATTTTCTCTCATCATTGATGTGTCTCTCTCTCTGCCTTTTCCTTTCCCTCTCCCTCTCTGAGATCAGTAAAGATATATTTAAAAATAAAAATGAAACATGAAGTTCTTTCTGTACAGACTTCAGAGCCCAGATGCTGTCGGATGTGCCCATGGGTCACATGTGCCCAAACACCTCTCCCTCCTCACGGCCCACCAGCCAGGCTGGAGGCCTGAGAGGCTGCAGGGCCCCCGTCCGGCACTCGGGGAGCAGGTGGGGTGTAGGCTGCACACAAAAGCGAAGCATGGAGAGGCCCCTCTCAGGAGGACACACCTCTGACAGTTTCACTTCCAAACTTCCTCAGGCTTCCCTTTGCTGATGCAAATAGATCGGCAGTTTTTCTTCACATAAACAAGGCCATGCATTAGGCCCTGTTCTGCCTCTGGAGTCTTTTTGGGCAAGGGGGAGGGGCAACAATGTGTCCTGGTCCATCACCTACCCCCTGGCAGGCCTTTGGCCTACCTCCTTGTGTCAGAGTCAGGCCCACTGCAGAGACAGCACACTGAGGTCCAGTTTCAGCCTGCCTCCTTGTGCGGAAGGAAGGGTGAGGGACTGGTCATGGGGCAGGTGTTGGGGGCAGAGTCCCTAGAGTGAGGGTCCTCCTGAGGACCTCTAAGGGGCGGGAGGAGGCAGGCAGTGCCCCCGGGGTGGCTGGGGGCAGCTGGCGGCTGGAAGGAAGCTATTTCTAACTGTGAGAGGCTGGGGTGACTCCCTCCCTCCCTTTGTTGCCTTTTATTCTTGTCATCCTGGGGCCAGTAGGCCTTGCCCGCCTTCCTGGAAGCTCTGTTCCTGTGCAGGGAGGAAGACAGTGAGACAGAAGGAAGGGGGAGACCCCGTTTGTCCCCCAGGTCTGCCAGGCAGCCCTCACGCACCCAGCAGGCAGGAGGGAGAGGGTTGTGAGGCTTGAGGACACTTTTGAGTCCTTGTTGGTCATGTCACACCACCACTCACCACTCACCACTCACCACTCACCCCTCACCCCTCACCCCTCACCCCTCACCCCTCACCCCTCACCCCTCACCACTCACCACTCACCCCTCACCCCTCACCACTCACCACTCACTCCTCACCCCTCACCCCTCACCCCTCATCCCTCACCACTCACCACTCACCACTCACCACTCACCACTCACCACTCACTCAGCCCCTTGGGGACATGGATAGGGCGGAACCATCTCAAAAGCCTCCAGTTAGGAAAGGGTGGGTTAGGTTGCAAAACTCAAAGGTCCAGGGCTCGATCTAAAGGCCCTCAGGAGCCTGTCTGGACTCCTGCTTCTCTCAGCTTTTCCACTCATGTGGGTAGGTCTTATTTTAGGGGGCTCATCCCATGTAGCAGCCAAGGGGTTCCCAGCACCCCTGCAAGATAGAGCTCCTTCTTTTCCAGCTGACTCAGCCCGTCTAGGGCCAGTCCTCATTGGTTGGCTTCAGTCACATGCCCTTATCTGAACCAATCACGGGTAGGTCGGGGCCACTTGCCTACCCCTGGGCCCTGGGAATGGTCCCTGTCCCCAGGCACCAGGTGGCAGGAGAGATTAGATCCAGGTGGTGAGTCTCAGGGAGCATGGCTTCCCAAAGAAGGGCCTGAATCATGGAGGACACAACCACTGATGCCTGTGAAGTTGTGCAGCCAGAACAGTGCCCTTGTCACACCCAGGAGAGGCCAGGTTACCCAGAGCTGCCCTCCTAGCTCCTGGGCCCACTTCTGATGGCTGACACTCCCCAGGAGGCAGGGAGGAGGGAGGCAGGGACGGGAGGGGGGGGGTGGGAAGAGCCTGCTCTTGAGGGAAATAGGTGGCCGGCTCCAGAGCTAATCAATGCTGCTTCCTGCTCAAGTGGGAGGGGCTCAGTGTCTTGTTTCCCAGGCCGCCAGCCATGCTTCATGTCTGCTTGCCTCAAATCAATGCCCCAGGGTTGGCCTGGGCCTGCGGGTGCCCAGGGACAGGCAGGGGAGTGTGGCCTCGAGGGAGCCAGACAGTCACTGTCTTGACCCCTCCGTAGTGCCCGGCAAGGGCTGTCAAGGGTGGGCGGCCAACCTCCCAGGCACCCCTCTTGCTGCGAGCTCAGACCCATCTAGGTTTCATTTCTTCACTTACCTACCAGGGTGGCGTTTATATACCTTCAGCCGGAGCGATTGCCCTGTCATCCTTCCTGATGTGTCCACAGAGCTGGCACAGACAAATGCTCACTTCCTGCCATTGTCAGGACCACTGCTGTTGTCATGGGAGCATGGCGTTGAGTGAAGGGACTGGGCCTGGCCTCTGCTCCGCCGCCACCACCTGCGTGCTGGGCCTCCTTTCCCCTAGTCCCATGGGACACATCCTGTGCCCCCTCATTCCTGGCCACGGGCTGTGCACCCAGGAAAGGCAGGTCCTGGACCAGCCAGTGTGCTCTCACGAGCTGCCTGTGGGTGGAGAAACCCAATGGGCTCCTGGGAGGAGGTGCCCTCGAGCACTGTGCTGGGAGGGCTCTGGGCCACTGGTGGAATTGCCGTGGTACCAGACAGACACCAGCGAGGGACAATCTGGTCTGCAGGTCTCAGCCCATGATTAATTTATGACTGAAACAAATGCACTGGCATCGTCATATTAAGACATAAATATTACAGAAGCTAGCAGACAGCCTGCTGCTCTCTCAGCCCAGCCAGCCCAGCAGCAGGCTGCTCCCCTGTGCCTCAATGGCTTGGTGGCCTCGGGAGCCACCGTCCCTGCCTGGGCCTCCAGCCTGTGCTCAGAGGGCACCCATGGCAGCAAAGGTTTCTTAAATGGCTACTATGTGCCAGGCCCACGGGAAGAGAGAGAATTTCAGATGAAGGGGAAGCTGGGCGCTGGGCAGGATTAGAGGGATTTGTAAGGTATGTTTTGTTTTTAAAATATATTTTTATTGATTCCAGAGAGGATGGGAGAGGCAGAGAGAGATAGAAGCATCCCATCAGGCATTGAGCCTCAACCTGGGCATGTGCCCTGACTGGGAATTGAATAATTCCTGGTTCACAGGCTGACACTCAAGCACTGAGCCATGCCGCCGCCTGGAAAGGTGTTTGTTGCTGGAATTCCTACTGCATGTGGGACACCAACTCCCTTTCGTGTCATTGGCTTCTCAGGACGTCAGCAAGGGACTTGTCTGGGTCCCCCACACCTGGCCTTGCTTGCGGGCATCCCCTCAACACTAGAGGGAGCAGTGACTGTGCGCCTTGCCCTGGGAGGGCTGTGAGCCCCTTTGTTCATAGACGGGAAGCCAGCGAGCTAGTTAGAGAGACCCTGGCACGCATCCTGTCCTCTGTGCCTCAGTCTCTGCTTCTGGAACATGCACGCACTCCCTGGAGGGAGGCTGGCACCCTTGGGGCCCAGCCAAGGCCCATGCACCTGGGCCTTTAGCAACTGCTTATGTGATGTGCTGGTGTGAGAACTGAATTCTGACACCAATGGTGGGCCAGTAGGGTGGGATGTGGAGCCTGAAGGGCTGACCTCTGCAAGGACAGTCTCTGCTCAGGGATCTGGGCAGGACACGGCGTGGTCTGTGACAGGCATGGAGAGCGGCCCTGGGGCCTTCCCCTGGCTCCCTGGTGAGCGGCAGGTGGGTTTCAGGTGGAGAATGCCCTGGCTCACCCTTGTTCTAGGAACTGTTAGAACCCTAGACAGAGGTACCCAATGTTTCTGTCCTTTCCCAGACAAGACCACCTCCCAGCTGAGGGTTGCGCTGGCTCCCCTGTGGATCATGACAAGGCCTCCTGGGGATGGTTGGGACTTTTTCTGTGATGAAGCTGTGGCCTCCCTGTTCTGGGAAACGGGAGGGGATGGGGGGGATGGAGGAGGGAGCTGAGTCACTTCCCTCCTTGGTCATTTCAAGGGAAAAGGAGGAGAAGTTTCCTGAGAGCCTTTGGCCCCTTAGGACGTTGGTTGCCGAGGGGAGGAGGAAGCCAGGACAGCTGTGCCAGTCAGGGGTGGGGGGTGGGGGTGGTTGGAACCTCCTGGGGTGTCCCTCTCCCCGTTGCAGGCTGGACAGCCATCCTGGTGGGGACAGAACTCTCCTCCGGGGACGGAACCGGCTCTGAGTCCCACTCACCTGCAGTAGCTCTGCAGGTACGTGCCCACCTTCCTGTGCCTCAGCTCCTTTTCCTATAAAAAGGGCCAGTGACTGCAGAAGCTGCAAAGACGACAAGGTACCCAGCCAGGCCCAGTGCCGAGCTATGCGAGTCTTGATGGCTCTTCGGCAGCCGGTGCTGTGCTGGGTGCCTGAGTGGAGACACTTGTGGATCTTCACTGCAGGCTCAGGAGGTGGGAAACCTCACTCACCCCACCTGATCCTGGAAAAGCGTGGCCTGGAGAGCCGACCTGACCTGCTTCAGCAGCTGCTCAGCAGAGGGGGCGGGATTCGAGCCCACACAGCCTGAGGTTGGTGAGCTCTCAGAGGGGCTTAGGCCATGTGGCAGCTGCCAGTCTCCTGGGGGCAGGAGCCTGGGCAGGGGCGGGGCAGGTAGGCCTGCACTGCTCTGTCTGAGGTCCAGCAGCCTGGGTGTTGGCGGGGAGGCATCCTGCTCCCCCCGCCCCCACCTCTCCGCCCTGCAGCCAGCCTCCCGAGGCTCAGACACATAATTACATTCCACATTGAGGGGCAGCTGGAGTCCAGGGCCTGGGATTCGTTTGAGGCTTGTGCTCTGGGCACAGACCCACCTCCTTGGCCCAATGCTGTGGCTGGGGAGGTAGAGCACAAGAGGGGGGACTGGTGACGCAATGGGGTCTCCCCGGCCCAGGCCCAGCGTTCAGGGGTCAGGTCTGTCTGCCTGGAGGACAGTCCTGGGCCCTGCAGGAGGCTGAGATCAGAAGCCCCAGACAACAGCCCAGGAGGCTGGCGGGGCAGGTCCCTGGGAACAGGCTGGGAAACGCCCAGCCTCCAGAGGCAGAGGTGGCAGCAGAAGAGGGTCACAGGGGGTCAGGTCTGCAAAGAGGGAGAAGTGAGGGGAGCAGAGAGGGGAAAGCAGCATCTGAGAGAAACCGAACAGCACAGGATGGAAGGGAGAGCGGCTGCTAAAGGGGGAGACGGCATGTGTGTGAGTGCACATGCCTGGTGTGCAAGGGAGAAGAATTCTGAGGGGTGTACAAGCTGGGATCTGGGTGTATAAGTGCACAGACTACCCTGAATGTACATGTATGAGTGTGTATGTCCCTGTGCATTTGCAACTGTCATGCATGTCAGGGCATGCGTGCTGCGTGTGCGAGTGACCTTGTGTATCGGCTGCATGCAAGATCTCCCGACTGTGTGCGCTCCGTGCACCTGTTTGTGCGTGTCCCTGGAGGACATGCCTCTGTGTGTGCGCGCGCACGCGCCCCAGTGCTTAAGTGGTTGAAGGGGGGGGTACCTCCTGGGGCCGGGGAGGCGCTGGCGGGCCAGGACCCCCATACCGGGGTCGGCGGGGGGGCCCCAGGAGGGTGCTCTCCGGGGGAGAGTTGGAGGAGTTGCGGGCTGTGCTCTGATGGCTGCAGGACGGAGCTGGGTGCGCGCCGCGCCTTCGCCTCCCGCCTCTCTCTCGCCCTCCATCCCGCTCACCGTTCTCCCCGCCTCCCGGCGGCAGCCGCCTCCAAGCTCGGCTGCCGGGTCGAGGGGCTGGGGCCCGCGCCCGCAGGCAGGCGCAGGGCGGGGCGGGGCGGGGAGGCGCCCGGCCCGCCCGAGATCCGATCGCAGCGGGCGGGGGAGGAGGCGCGCCGCCCGCTCTCGCGGCCGAACGGAGGGACGGACCCCGCCGCGCCCGCCGGAGCGAGCGCCCTGCGCCCAGGGCCGCCGTGCGGGCGCGCGCCCCGACCCCCGGCTGACCCCGAGTGACCGGCACGCGGAGCCGACCGCCCCTCCACCCGGAGGCCGCTGGGCGCTGCCCTGAGGGCGGCGGCGGCGATGCGGCCGGGGCGGCGGCGGCCGGGGCTGGGGACGGCCGCGCGGAGCTGGGAGGACGCGGAGCGCGCCGCGCCCCGGACACTCGCCAAGGTAAGTGCGCGGCCCCCGGGCGCCTGGCGTCGGCCCCGCGCAGGCCCTCTGGGCTCGGGTGAGCGGCGGCGAGGCCACAGGGAAGCGGTGGAGAGCGGGGAGCCACGGAGGGAGGCAGCCTGACTGCCGCTCTGCTCCCGCCGTGGCTCCGCTGCTGCGCCACCGGGAACTTTGCTCCCTGCCGCCTCCGTGCCGGCTGCTGCGGGAAACTTTGAGGCGCGCCCGGTCCCTGGCAGACGCGCCCCAGGGGCTCGGGAGGCGCTTGCGTGTGTTGCCTGACCTTCCCCGGGGCCCCGGAATGGGGGGCGGGTGGGGTCGCGGTCCACGAGCGGCCCTGAAAGCGCTTCCCCCTCCCCCGGCCCAGGATGCGCGATCCTGGGAGTCGCTGCTCCCCTCACTCCCGGTGCTGACGGAGTGAAACCTTCTGGAAACCGTGTTCTCTGCTGGCGAGCGAGCTGACTGCAGCCAAAGCTTCCTGCTTTCAGATGGGCCTCGCCCCCGGGAAAGTGGCCTGCAGCCAGGACCCCTGGGTTTCAAGCCAGGCCCCGCCAAGTGCCCCTGCCCCTCTGGTTGGAAGGTGCTCAGGGCACGTGAACACTTCAGAGCTTGCCAGGAGCAGGGGCTGGGGCACAGCTTCTGTGAATGAGGTCTGCGTTCTGGGAGCCTGGACATACGGGACCAGGGCCACCTGCCCCCTTTCCCAGGGGCAGGCCCACCTGGAGTCGGTGCTGTGACCATTACCAACTCTCCGCTGCTCCCTGGGCCCAGGTGGGAGCCCTGTATAAAGCGCTGGGGACTCTGCCCTCCAGACCCAAACCCTGAAACCCTTCGCAGGCTCTGCCTCCCCAGAGGCAGGGGCACGTCCTGGGGCTGAGACCTGCGGCCAGAGGGCTGGCCCTACCCCACCCCAGGTGCCATAGGAAGCCTGGCTCCTGGCTGCTCCCTGCCCCAGCCCAGCCTCACCGGGGCCAGGCTGCTCCAGCCCTGACTGTGCCACGTGCACAGAGGGTCTGGTAGGGACCCCACCCCGGGGGCTTAGAATAGAAGAGCCCTCCAGGTTCCCCACACCCCTTACTCCCCACCCCTGTTCTGGGTCCTGAGAGATTTCTCAGCAGAGGTTGGCAGCTCCACGAGGGACAACTTGGAAGGACTCCCATCAGTGTTACAAGCTTCTGAGGTTCAGCAGGTGCTGGGGTGAGGGGTGTGCTGAACCCTGAGGGACAGCAGGTACAGAGGGGAGGGGCGTGCTGAGCGCACCTAGGGACAAGAGGGGGCTCCAGGTGCTGGACAGCAGGGGCCCTAGTGAATCGCCAAGTGTCCACCATGGCACTCTTAGCAGTGGGTGTTGTCATGGACCTGGCAGACATGAACTCAGGTCCCAGACTGCTTATTTGTTCCCCTCTCCAGGCGAGGGGGCAGCAGAACCTCCTCCCCAGCCTGAGGGAATGGCCTTTCTCTTGGGGCAGGAGTGAGAGCCTGTGCCCACGACGCTGCCCCCCATGCCCGGCTGTCATGTCAGACCCCCCTGGGGCTTCCGGTTGCTCAGTGAGTGCCGGGTGGAGGGATGTCCAATGAGCTGTGCTGTGCTGGGAGGAAGAGGTGCCCAGAGAGGGGCAGGGTCTTGCTGAAAGCCACACAGTAAGCCAGGGCTTTGAGCAGAAGCCGCCGTCGCCTTCTCTGGGCCAAGCTTCCTGTCCCAGAGCTGTAGTTCCACTGGCTGAGGGCCACACTCTAATTTCCAAATGGTCTGCTGGTGCAGAGGGTGGCATTCCCTCTGTGGTACAGACAAGAGGTTTGAAGCGCTGGGAAGGACTGGTGCTCTGCCAGGGACAGCTGTATGCCTCCTCCTGCCCAGATACCCCACAGGTGCATCTGTGTGCCACCAGAACGGCATAGCATCTCCTCCTGCCACCCCTTACCTGGGGCTGGGCCCACACAGGCCCTGGTGTCTGCTTGCCATCCTGGCTCCCAGGTGCTGCGGGCCTGGGTCCCCGTGAAGGCCTGGCATGCAGCAGGTGCTCAGAAAGTGTTGGCGGGTCAGGGTCTGGGCTGTTTTCTCTGGCCACAGGGACTTCGTGAGGCCTTACTGTGATGGTATGTGCATGGCTGGTTGGAATTGTGATGCCCATGGCCCAGCACAGAGTCTGCATACAGAGGTGCTTCATACATGGTGCTGGGTACACAGAGACTGCCCTGCCGCCCTGGACCTTGGTGCTTGGGAGGGAGACTCCAGGGCAGGCGGCTGAGGCTGAGGCGAGCCCTGTGGTATGACTGTGGCTGAGTCACTTCTCCTCTTGGGCTTAGTTCGTCGTCTGCAGGGCGGGATTAAGGACCCGCTGGGTAACTGCTGAGAGCACCTGGGATGGGAGAGTGGGAACTGTGTGTCCCTCTGTGGCCTCTGGGCAGGGGTTTCAGTGGAAATGGGCTGTGGAAAGGGGGCTCCGTGAAGGAGGGGAGCCTTGGTGATGCCAGAGCCTTGGGAATCTGTCCTCCATCCCAGTTTTCCCCTGGACATGAAGGGCAGGTGATTGCTGTGGCCAGGCTGTCACCTGCCCCAGCTGATGGGCCCCAGCTCAGGCCCTGACTGGCTGCTGAGATGGAGGCTGCAGGGCAGTGTGAGGCTGTGGGGACCCGGGCGCCCTGGTCCAGCCCCTTAATCGGCCTTCTGCCCTGTAGCTCTGGATGCAGGTCCATTGTGTGGCCAGAGAGGAGGGGAGCCCTTTCTCAGGGCCTCAGAGCAGGTCTTGGGGACCCCTCTCCCCTTCCCTGGGTCCGAGCCTTTGTAGGACTGAGGCTTGGAGAGGGCCAGGGCGCAACAAATGAAGCTGTTAGAACCGAGCGGTCCCTTCAGCTCTGAGTGCACCGCATGCGCTGCGGGTGCTGTGGTCTCAGGACAGCCCTGGGCTCAGGACTCTCTGAGGGTTCCTCTCGCTCAGAACAAAGCCACCCTCCTCACCATGGTCCCTCGGCCCTGCACAGGGGAGGAGAGAGGGATGGGAATGAGGCCTGTAATGAGGGCTAGATTGTGCCTCCCCCAGGGCCTTTGCACTTGCTGCCTCCTTTGCCTGGAACACTCTTCCCCAGATTTCTGCATAGCCCCCGCCTCACCACTCTCAGGTCTTGCCCAAATGTTGCCTCCTCCAGGAGGCTCTCCTGGACAGCACCATGGCCTCCCTTCCCTACATCCCTTTCCTGTATTTTTCTTTTTAAAAAGTTTGTTATTGAATTTATTGGGGGTGATAATGGTTAATAAGGTTACATAGCTCTCAGGCGTACAGTTCTCAGTACATCATCCTCCCATCACCACGCACCCCCCACATTTCGTCAGCCTCCCCCTTGTGCACTGTCCTGTGGAGAACTGAATGCCGCCTGTCACGCCATGTTTCACTTGCTCATCTTGTTTCCTGCGTCCCCTCTGAGACGCACGCTCCTCGAGGGCAGGGTTTTGGTCTGGTGTGCTCCCCACTGGTGGCCAGTGCTGCAGGGGTGCCCGCTATGAGTGGACACGCAGTGACGGGGCACGCTGCCCGACATCCTGTGAGTGCTCAGTGGCCAGAATGATGTCCCATTCTGCAGATGAGAAAACTGAGCCTCAGAGAGGTGACATCAGGTGTGCGTGCGTGTGTGTATGTATATGTGAGCGTGTGTGTTTATGTGTATATCTGTGTGGGGAGGAGGCTGCTGCGGGCTGGGAGTCCCGGGCCCAGTGTCTCCTTTCCTTGCCCAGCTAAGCATTCCAGGTTCGAGGTGTCCGCTGCCATTCATCTCATGTCAGTGGGTGTCACTCCCCCTGCCCAGTCTCTTTTTGGATCATGATGTTCAGGTTTAACATTCTTTTTTTTATTTTTAAAGGTTTGCCACATTCAACTTGAGCAGCTCCCCACTTTACAAAGGGCCTGCATGCTTTCCCCTCCTGGTCTCTCTGTTGGCATTGCCTGAGCTGTGCCGGGCTGACTGAGCTGACAGGCTCCAGGGGCAGTGCCCTGCGGGCTGCTGGGTGCCACCAGGCCCCTCAGGGCTGCGACCCAGGCAGGCTCACCTCGGAGGCAGCTTCTGACTGTCCCACCCATGAGGGGTGTCCTGTAGGTGGGGTGAGACGTGGCATCCCCATTATCGGGGTTGGGGGGCAACCTGAGGCCCAGACGTGGCCTGGCTGCTTAGCAACAAGGCCCTCTGTCCCCAGAGCCCGCAGCAGTTGTGTGGAGCCTCACTTAAGGAGCGGGGCTGGAGGAGGGAGTTTGTAAGGTGGGGAGGTGCTGAGGAATGTGTGTGTGGACATGTGTGCTGTGTGTGTAATGGAGAGGTCTCAAGGCCAAGGACAACAGAGGGCAGGGAGAGATATGTGTCCCCAATCCCTGTCCACCTCCCCCCCTTCCAGCTGCAGCCTGTTCCCTGAGTGGTGGCTCTAGGCCTGCACTTCTCTGTCCCTTATAGCAGAAGATAATTGTGGCGGCAGCTGCCAGCTCATGCCACCCGCTGCCCCGACCCTGGGCCTCTGGGTCCTGGTCTGAGGCCAAGTTCAGGCCAGACTTGTACTCAGGCCTGTGGAGGCCCAGGGAGGCCCAGGCCCAGCATGTGTGGGCCTGCCTGGGTTGCGGAGGGCAGAGGTGGGTGGACTCCAGGGGTTCCCGAGGTGCTGGGACCTCCAGGCCAGTGGG
>PVJC01039934.1:0-16019 GCA_004026665.1 Murina feae | reverse complement strand
ATAGAATACATACCATTACCCATTACTCTTTTGAATGAGCAGTATCTGATTAAAGCAATTTATTTTCTTTGAAAAAGTCCCATAATCTTAGTAGTAGGATAGCACTAATGGTAAGGTTCCAGTTTTAAAATCTGTTTGCTGAGTTCTGCCTCAGTTACAAGTGAATAGAAAGAGGAGAACCAACTTTCATATCCCATATAAAGTTAATAATAATGGAAATATACCTGAGGAGCAACCAAAAATGCAAATATACTTAAAAGCAACCAAAAGTGAATGAGCAAAAACCAACCAAGGAACACTGGTAATTAGCTTTGAGCACTCAACATAAACTGAGGAAACAAAATAGGAACAGAGTCACAGAAGCATCAAACAGACTGTCCAACCTATGAGGAGGATAAGAGATCAACCAAAGGAATTGTATGCGTGCAACATGAGAAAAACCAATGGTCACGTGCTGGGGAGGGGGCGTGGGGGCGGCTGGGGAGAGGTCAGTGGGGGAAAAAGAAGACTTGTGTAATACTTTAAACAATAAAGAAATTAAATTAAAAAAATAAGAAGAAAAGAGAAGGAAGTGATTATATTTTGAATGATCTGCATTGGGCCATCTAACTGCCCACCGTGTCATGACCCAACAGCAGGAAGGTTCGCAGTGTCAAAAGAGCTTCATTGCTTCTTCCGAACTCATTGGCTTCCAGGACCCAATGGGAATGGGAATGTAATGAGAGAAAAAAAGGGGAAAAAAAAAGGCGAATACAAGAGCAAAAACCCAATTATTAATTTCAAGCTGTGGAATTCCTGTAAGCTTCTTTTCACTGATTTTATTATGGTGCACAATTGTCCTGTGTGGGACTGGTAATTTTGCTCTGCTCACCTCATTTAAATGGTACCATTTGACATTTTGGGGTTATCTAATAATGGAGTCAGCCAGGCAATCAGCTTTTTAGTATTATGCATTTCATGAGTGAAAGGGAAAAACATCTTAAAAGACAGGCTGGCTTGGTTTAATTTCGTTGGATATTAGCATTTTTCAAAAGGAAAGCAGTATTAGTGATGGAAAGTAGGTTAGAACATTGCTGGTTTGCTAATAAGGAAAAGTATATTTTCCCCCAAAAAATAAGGCAGTGCTATTGAATGAAACTTCAACACATGCAAAGTAGTAAAATTCTTTTTCTTTATGGATCTCTTGCTTTCTGAGTATTAGATTCATTAGAGGATGAGGAAAGACGACAAAGATTCTGAATATTAAAATGACGGATGGGTGAAAGAGTAAATAGCAGCAGGAATAAAAGGAGGTGGTATTTTATTCTCTTTGGGGAGGGAACAGGAAGGAGAGGAAGTGAGTCCCGGCACAGTTTAAATGGGTAATCAGGCATGTTCAGAAGTGCTGTGCAGTGGCATTTAGCGAAATTCTAAAGTCTACCTCCTCTCATTAAGTTGATTCATGGAGTCAGTAACAGGAATTACTGGCAAGTTTGGCCTGCTGTGAAAATGGCCCACGTCCCACATCCATCAGTTTAACCTCTGAAAAAAGGGACCTAGAAAATGCAGTCCCTCACCTCCATTTATGCTCTATTGTTCTGGGCATCTAGGTTAGCTTGTTACCTGCTTGCTACTCTCATCACCTGGGTATGTGCTATATAAGTATAGATGTCCCTCCTAAAGGGGCCAAAATTCTCTTATTACTTTCTTTCTTATCATTTTTCATAGTCGCAAAACTGATGAGAAAAGATGCGACACCAGCTACTCTTTGATGAGGCTGGCTGAATGGTAGTGAATTAGTGGCAGAAAAAAACCTGTAAACGGATTATTTTATGGAATATAATTATTGCTTGAATAATAGCTGAAAAAAAGAGATTTAATGAAGCTAGTATTTAGCCTCTGAAATTAGGTGTTTTATTTACTTTATTTAATTTACCACCGTTTTGTGTAAGCTTAGCTATTTTCATCTAAAAAGAGCTAAATGGCACCATTCTCAGGAAAGTATAAGGTTTTTTAAGTGAAGTAACCATGAATCCTAATCTCCCTTTTCCTCCTGGCCTCAGAAAGAGATTAAGTGCTTTTTCAGCTAACTGACTTATTTCCCCTCTTCAGGGCCGAACAAAGGAGAGCTCCACGGAAGAAAATGTAATGACCAAGGTTCCTGTCTAAAATATTATGGAGCCCTAACTGGTTTGGCTCAGTGGATAGAGTGTCAGCCTGCGGACTGAAGGGTCCCAGGTTCAATTCTGGTCAAGGGCATGTACCTTGGTTGTGGACACATGCCCAGTAGGGGGTGTACAGGAGGCAGCTGATCGATGTTTCTCTCTCATCAATGTTTCTAACTCTCTATCCCTCTCTCTTCCTCTCTGTAAAAAAATCAATAAAATATATTTAAAAAATAATATGAGGATTTATTAGATTGAACAGAAAGAATTTTCTTCTCATCCAATGAGCTGCTCTTATTTCCTGAGGCATGTCTTCCCAAGAATAAACCTCTGCATAGCTTTTTCTGGATACCTTTAAAACAATGTGGGGAGGAAATATGCTTCTAACATAATTTATAAATAGCAGAATTCCTTGGTTATCTCTTTATATGGGTTTCTTGAAAATAATGGATTTATAAATATGTTAAGGGGAGGAATATAAGAGCATAAAAAGGTAGAGATGTAGATTTGTCTGAAGTTGCTCTCTTAAAATGGTCAAAACAGTGAGGAGGGTATGAAGAAAATGTAGTCCCCTTTTTGCAGGGGTACTGCTACTCCCATAGACATCAGTACAATGGAGGAAGGCAAACTAAAGTCCAGGAGGATATCCCACGATGGATAGATTGCAGAATGGTCATCCTTACTCAAACAAAACCTTTATTAGATATCTATGTCTGTGTTACTCCAAACCTTAGCAGCTTAAACAAAAACATTTATGTCTCATTGTTTCTGCGGGTTAAGAATTTGGAGTAGATTTATTTGATGGTGTGGGGTCAGTGTTTCTTATGAAGTTTCAGTCAATATGCCAGTTGGGGCTGCAGTCATCTGAAGGCTTGAGTGGGGATGGAGGATCCACTTTCAAAGTGGCTCACATCCACAGCTAGCAAAGCAATGTTGGTTACTTTGAGGCCATAGCTCTTTTCCATAAGGATGTCTTCACAGACTACATGAGTATCCTGCTGGCATGGTAGCTGGCTTTCTGCAGAGCAATGGAGCTAAGAAGAGAGCTAGACAGACATGACAGTACCTAAGTCTTATATTTTGAAGTGGAGTACTAATCAAGCTGCTTTCTTTAATTAAGCATTGGGAGTTGCTTGCTGGTGAAGCTAAGAGTAAATCTGTGCCATGGTGAAAAAGCAGAAGAGAATTCAACTTTCTGCAAATAGTTCAGCCTGTGTCTAAATATGAATACATACTCTCTTTCCCATTTAGTTAACATACACACTTACCTCCATATTATTTACTCAAGGGGAAATCAGTGGCACCAATAACACAAAATCAATTAAAAATGCATTATATATTGGGTGTAGGGCAGGGAGTAATTGCCATTTTAATTATGTCTGGTCAAATTGCAATTAGTTTGTGTTCCCTGAGAATACACCTGTTAAAAGAGATGGTTCAAATAATGCAATCAGGATGTGGGAAGAGAGACTGAATCTTCAAAGTTTCTTTATAAAAACTACAAAGATTTTAATTCCTATACACGAGTCAAGATTAAATCCTCTCTGATGGTGATGAGCTTGTAGGTAAAATTTTAATATTCCATGCGTGGTTTCACATCTTCATGCTTTTTCTGTAATGCTGGTAACTTAATTTCAGCATAGGTTAATTTTGAGCCCTATTGCTGGAATATTAGAAAAGAAAAAACCGATAAAATGGATTAGACAAGGAAGACCAAACAAAGGCAAAGTATGAGAAAATATTTTGGAAACGAAACCTCTGGAGAGATAAAGGAAGCTGAGGGAAAGTCAAGATGCCCTTTAGAACTACACTCCTGTGTCTGTTAGGAGTGAGTGAGCTAAGCCTGTATCAAGGGACCTGCTGATCAGTGTTTTGTTTTAATATGTGCTTCTGGGGAGTAGTTAGGGTCTCTGAGCTATAAGCTCAGAAAAGCATTTTGCATTTGAATGGCGGCTTATTCATTAAGTTCACTCATTTAACCAATATTGATGGGGCATTTACAGTGTGTCAGGTGGCTGTTGTTATTTTTGAACTTTCACAATCATAGCTGCAACAAAATAAAATCAGTTTAATAATCATGTTGCTCTTTATAAAAGGGAAAATAAGAGATGACAAATATATTGTTCATTCCCAGTCATAACTAATTAAAGTGTGTATAAGTGTTTTTTAATAACAAGTATGTCTTTATTTTACTTTTATGAAAATGCAATATCTTTATGAGGCTTTTATATTAATACTCACAGCAATCTTGTTCTTCCAAATCTTTTTTTCTCTTTAAGGTCTTCAGTGTTGCACACAGAGGTTTTCAGGAGCCATTTAAAGTCTGGATATGGGCACATTTTGAGCAAGTGATCTGTATATATAAAAGGCTAATATGCAAAGTGTCTCCTCAGAAGTTCAACCAGGAGACCGGGAGTTCAATCGCTTGCTATGATGTGCGCTGACCACCAGGGGGTGGTGCAGAATGAAGGAAGGTTCTGGACAGCAGCCGACAGCTAGGGAAGGAAGGCCCCAGCTGGCAACTGGAAGGCCCTGATTGGACCTGATGGCTGGCCAGGCCTAGGGACCCTACCCATGCATGACTTTCATTCACTGGGCCTCTAGTTCTTCTATAAAGAACTCCAGTTTTAAAACTAAATCTTTCTCCTTTTCATCCATTGTAATTGCTCATTTGTGGTAGAGTGACTTACAAGTCTTAATGAGACTACACTTCTTCTCACTCTGTGAATTTTTATACTATGGCAAATATATTTGTTTATCAATTTGTGCAATCTATCCTATATAATAATAGACAAATATGCAAATTAGCCCTCACTCCGCTATGCTAAGCCACGCCCACCAGCCATGCCCACCAGTCGATCCAGAGTGATATACACATTAACCCAACAAAGATGGCAGAGGCCAGAGCCGGGATACTTGTGTTGCAGCCATAGCTACCACGTAAGCATCCCGGCTCTGGCCGCTCCAGGTCTGTTGGAGATGCAGAAGTCAGGGAAGACAGAGAAGTCCGGCTCCAGCGCCTGAGGCTAGCTTCTGCCAGGAGATGAAGCCGCCTGCCCCGTGATCCCAGGCTGCAGCTGGCAGAGAAGCTGCCCATCTGCGGTCCAGGGGAGACAGAGAACCCGGGCCCAGTGCCTGACGCTGGTTGCAGCCTAGGAGACACCTGCTACAGGCCATTGATGGGTTCAGAATGGAGGGGTTGAGGGTTTGGAGGTGGAGGCATTCCTGCTTTGCAGCAGCAGTGCCTGGGCTGCATGGGCCTTGGACACCCTTGCTGGGCCTGGAGTCCTGGGCAGGGAATGGGAGCAGGATGGTGGCAGGGAGGCCAGGGAAGGGGGAGGGGGCAGCGAACACCTGGCCAGGGCTGAGCCCGGTGCTGATGGTTAACGCTCTCTTCCCATGGAAGCTTTAAGAAAGGAAGGAGGGCTGCTCCCTCTCTCTCTCTCAAACATACCCCTCCTGGGCCTCCTCTCTTACTGGCTCCATTTTCTCTGCCATTGGGGGCAGGGTCTCCTGTGAGGGGTCTCAGGTGTCCCTTCAGAGCTGGGGTGAACCCCCAGGGGAGCCAGGAGATGGAGAAATGGGCAGGGGGCAGAGGGAGTGGCAGCCCCGGAGAATTTGGGGGGAAGTAGCCAGGTGGGGGAGGGGTGGAACAGGAGGGAGGGAAGAACTTTATAAGAGAGTCAGTGAACAGCAGAATTAAAGAAGGAAGGAGGATACATGAGTGAACTGTAGGAGCTATAATGAAAATCAAGTATAGTTGTGTAATGTGGACACATTTTAAAAGTAGGAGTCAGAAAAGAAAAAAAGATAAATGATAGTGGATAATTAGGCAGGTAGATAGATAGGTATTAAAACAGTGGAAGTAAGTAGGGAAGAATGTATGTCAAAGGTAGGATGAGAGAGAAAGAAGGAGGGAATAAAAGTTCTAAAGGGGGGGCTGGTAGAGCTTAAAAGGAAAATGGGAAGAAGGAAGGAATGGAGGAGGGAGCAAAGCAGGTCTGAGGGAAGAAGTGAAGAAAAAAATTAAGGTGGGAAGGAAGGAAAAGGGGAGGGAGGACAGGGATAAAGATAAAGGAAAGAAGGAATGTGGGGAGGGAAGAAGGGTAGTAGAAAAATGGGAAGAAGGATGATGAATCAGAAGTAGGAAATAAGGAGGAAAGAAAAGTTTATAAATGATGAGTCAGGAGGAAAAGTGTTACATAAAAGAGAAAAATTGTTTGAGAGGGAGAAGCCAATAAGGAAGTCAAATACAATTGTGCATGAAGGGGATAAGATTAAAAAAAGAAAGTTAATAGGGGTGACCAGGCCGGCGGGGGGGGGGCAGTTAGGGGGATCAGGCAGGCATGCAGAGTGGTTAGGGCAGGCAGGCAGGTTAGCGGTTAAGAGCTAGAGGTCCGGGATTGCGAGAGAGATGTCCAACTGGCAGTCGGACATCCCCTGAGAACTCCATATTGGAGAGGGTGCAGGTCGGGCTGAGGGACCCCCTTTCCCGGCCCTGTGCATGAAATTCATGCACCGGGCCTCTAGTTTGTTATATTTTCTTGGGTAAGTGTAATCAAGAAAGTACCTTGGACATTGAATTTCTCTTGAAAACATTTAAATGAAAAGAAACAACTTTAATGATTTAAAATACTCTACTACTTTTAAAAAATGTTTTGCTCTCAGGTCATATTCTTAAATACTAATTGTTATACATCTGGTAAATATATATTTTGTCTTACAATCTATAGAAAATGGAAAATTGGACTCTTATCTAGAGAAAGAGAATGAAACTCTTATGAAAATTATAGAATTTCATACAAGTCTTGTACTTATTTCTAAGCATATTGTATATTATGTGAAAGATTGGGGAAAGGAAGTAATGAGAAATTGCTAATTTTAAATTACAAACCACTTTAATATATTCCAAATTAATTTATAATATCTTAGAAGGTGAATGCCCTGTTGATTTTGGGTGAAAACAGAAAGGATAGCTATAGAAAGTCACCCTTTTTTCCCCCAGCATGAATTGTTTATGATGATAAATGTATATATTCTGTGTTGATAATTATTAGACTACCTCTCAAAATTTCTCAGCATAAAGAATAATAATATTATGAGCTGACAGAAGTGAGGCAAAATTTAAGCCTACTAAAATTGGTGATGATATTACAGCTATGGCACAGTTTGAAGTAAAACATGCCAAAATGTTATACATCAAATATGTAGACAATGGGGCTCATGAATATGGTCAGTTTTCTGTTTCTGTGTAATAAATATAAATAAAATAAAATTAGACTAGAAATCAAACCACCTCTATGGTGGTCATATTTTACTGAAATTTGCTGGGTTTCTACTTCATTAAGTAATTTAAAGTCTAAATTTATCTTAGTTTTGAAATTTTTTCAGACACATGTTTAATTTCTTAAATGTAAGAAATTGTATGAGAGACTCTGAGTTTTGAAACTTTTAGTGTTCTTCCTCTTCATGTTGTTTATGTCCTCACATGCTCCAGGAATATGCCTGCTCTGGGTCTTCGCACTTGTTATTTCTATCAGTAATTCTCGTCCAGTCATCTTGGCTAATTCTTCACTATTCGTCATCTATTTTTACCCATGTCACAGTGTCTACGAGGCCTTTCCTATTTGAAATTTTATCTTCCAAGTACTCCTTATCCTCTTCCCTTCTTTAATTTTTTCTACTCCAGTTCTTCCCATTTATCATAATGTGCATTTTACTTATTCATTTACGGCCTTTCTTTCTTTACTATAGTGTAAGCTTTACAAGGGAAAGGAATTGTCATCTTTTCTGCTTATTGCCTTACTAGAGGCCTGGTGCATAAAAATTCATGCACTCGGGGGTGAAGGGTTCCCCAGCCCAGCCCTGTGCCCTCTTGCACTCTGGGACCCCCTGGGTAATTGGGCATAAGCTGGAAGTCAGACAACCCTCTGGCAGCCTGGAAGCCCTTGGGGGAGGGGGGTCCAACTAATGGAGAGCAGGCCTAAGTCATTAGTTGGACATCCTTAGAGCTGTTGCAATGGCAGGAGAGGCTCCCACCATCAACGCTGCACTGGCCAGCTGAGAGCCAGCTTTTGGCTAAGCGGCTTTCCCCCTATGGAAGCACACTGACCATCAAGGGGCAGTTCCTGTGTTGAGCATCTGCCTCCTGGTGGTTAGTGCACATCAGAGTAACTGGTCATTCCCGATTGTTCAGCCATTAGGGTCAATTTGCATGTTACCCTTTTATTATAAAGGATTTTCAGGACTTAGACTAGGGCTTATGACATAGTAAAGGTTCCCAAATACTTGCTGAATGTTGTTAACTGAATAAATATAAAACTATCTGAAGTATTGTTTAATCCTGAACTTTTCAAAGACAACAAAGTGGTCCTTGTTTGACTGAATCACAGTATATGGTCAGAAAAATCAGCAGTTTCCTGGTTAGTTAACTCACAAATACACAATGAGTTTCTTCAATGTGAATACAGTTCCTCCTCTCTGAGGAATTACAGAAGCCCATATCTAGGTGGAAATAAAGAAAAAATATCTAGTCCAAGTTTTATTTGGCTTTTTTTCTTAAATAGTCTAGGTTCCTCATTGTCTTTTGATTTACTTCTATGTCATTCTCACTTTATTTGAGTTGTACTGTATTATTACTTTCTCATTTTTGGTTATATGGTACTAATTCCTGAGAATTCTCTCTCTCTTTCTGTCTCTCTTTCTCATTGCTTTTTAAGATTCTACCTTGGCCAAACACCAAGGTTACACAGTGTGTTGATAAAAGGAAGTCCGCAGAACCTCCCCAAATTCTCAGGCTTAGATCTTGATATTTCTGGCTTAACCCACCCACACATTTGTCATAGCTTCATGCTTTCAGTGTCCTTTAATGATTACTCTTTGAACTCACTTTCTATATGTGTTTCCATCTTGCTCAGGATTTATCTCTTCCTCCACCCTTGGTTCTATCTAGGCTATTGATTTAATTCTTTATCCTGTGAAAACTCCTCTTCCTTTCCCTCCTTCAACAATATGTACATGACTTTCAAAGTAAAACCTGCTGGCTGCATCCAGATCCCAGGATATTTCTTCTATAAAAATGCTTTCATGAGCAGCCTTGGATTATTCAGTCTTTATAGGTGAGAATCGTATATTCTTTTTCTGAAACTCTTCAAAGTTCAGATTTAAGTACAAACTCTGAATTGATCTTATTTCTATAGTTATGACTGTTTTAATTGAATATGACTTATTTGCCATCATAGAAAACCATCTGTAGCCTCTTAGTGCCTAGAAACTTCAATCTCAACCATTGCATTCCTTTTGACATGTGTATGCACCCTCTTTTCATATCTAAACTTTTATGTGTAACTTTCTATTCACACTTTATACCTCTTTCTATTGTTCAACCACCTTTGAGGCATACAAATGTGAAAGGAGGACTTTCTAAGCTCCTGGCTTTCTGGTAATGAGAAAGTTGGCTTCGTGCTGTCTGTGATTTGTTATAGGAACCATTGAACTCTGATTCTTTCACCACCACACATACTTTCTTCCTCTGGCTTCCCAGATTTATGATCTAATCACTTGATACTGACTACTTTATAGGTAATTTACTTAGTCATTTTATACACTTTATCTACTAGCGAATCACTTAAACTCATTTAGGAAAACTGTTTGTATACATAGGTATATCATTAAAGTTGTAAACTTTAGCTTGACTTTGAACAAATTGTATATATTTCTTCCCTTAAGCTTTGACACTTCTAAAATTAATTACTGAGAAGAATAAACCTGGTCTCTATATAAGAGGAATCTGTGAATTGTAGTTCTCCAAATTCTTTTCATATCTAAATTTTTATGTGTAACTTTCTGTTCACACTTTAAGCTAAGAATTTCTATTTTAAGATTGACTACAATTTAACTGATGACAATTCAAGTAAAAAATGTTGAGCAAATTGGCTTTGAGATAGTACTGAAATATTCAAGGAACATTGAAATATTGACCAGCATTTGAAGTCATAATGGAATTTCTATTATATTAGCTTGTTTTTAAAGCACAGAAACAAAAAAAAAATGAAGTAGTAGATAAAAATTAAAGAGCACAATAGCTAGCATACAGTATATATGAGAACAGATAAGATTATTTATTTTTGATTCTTATAAAATTTCAAGAAATACTTTAATAGGTAGGTTTGTATGATGAAAGTGGGTAACTCACTTTGAATTTTTATGCCAGTACAAACAAATGAGTAATAAATGTTTTGTACAGCAAAAAATTATAGATCTATATTTTGTGGTCTAGCGTTAAGTATTTGAAGTCTATAATTTACTTAGGATTATCCATTAGTTATTTTCTTCGGCCTTTCAGAGATAAGGAAAAGGTAAGTAAAACATTATATTCTAAGTGTATAAAGATGTAATTTGGAAAAATTTTACTTTTTGACAGAGTGAATATATTAAGTTTTCTGCAATCAACACAAAATATAAATAGCAGTGACCCTTGAATAATTCAAGTCGTAATCAGAGGAACTAGTGCTCATGGCTATCTGTCAGAAAGCAAATGTTAAAGATTCATTTTACTCTGACAAAACCCAGTTCAGTCAAGCAAGAGTAAAGATAACTGGCTTTAGGTATGGGGTTCTAGGCAAATGCAAAGAAAGCTGAACATTTTGATTTATGATAAAGACTAGGGGCCCAGTGCACAAAAATTTGTGCACTCGGGATGTCCCTCAGCCTGGCCTGTGCAATCTGGGACCCCTCGGGGGATGTCCACCTGCTGGCGTGCCTGGCCAGCCTAGGTGAGGGGCTGATGGCTGTTTGCAGGCTGGCCAAGCCCCCCAGTGGAGACCCTGAACCCATGGGGGTGTGGCCAGCTGAGGGCTGTTTGCAGTATTTCAGGCTGAGCACAGTCCCTTTAGGTTTTGGGTCCTTTCTGGGGTACCTGGCCAGCCTGGGTGAGGAGCTGAGGGAAGTTTTAAGGCTGCCCACAGTCCCTTCAGGTTTTGGGTCCCTACTGTGGTACCTAGACAGCCTGAGTGAGGGGCTGATGGCTGTTTGCAGGCTGGCCAACCTCCCCAGTGGGGACCCTGACCCCATTGGGGTGTGGCCAGTCAGGGTGCAGGCCTGAGGGCCGTTTTCAGAATTTTAGGCTGCCCACAGTCCCTTCAGGTTTGGGGCCCCTACTGGGGTACCTGGCCAGACTGGACTGATGGCTGTCTGCAGGCTAGCCAAGCCCCCCAGTGGGGTCCCTCACCCCATTGGGATGTGGCCAGCCTGGGTGACATGCTGAGGGGCATTTTCAGGCTTTCAGGCTGCCCACAGC
Organism: Murina feae; assembly: GCA_004026665.1. NCBI lineage: Eukaryota > Metazoa > Chordata > Mammalia > Chiroptera > Vespertilionidae > Murina > Murina feae. Next base: position 4,577 of record PVJC01039934.1, on the reverse strand, counting down.
TCCCATTGACCCAATGTCCCAGCAAGGCTGGCTGGAAGCAGGTTTCTGGGGTTTGTTTATCTTCTATAATTTATACACTGTTCCTTTAGGTCTATGCCTAGGCAGGTAATGAAGGTAACGAAGCCTCCTGTCTGCTTGGCTTCTATAATTGAGACAATGTTGCCTTAGTATTCACAGGCAGGACTGCTGTTTGCTTCAACTCTGAGGCTTCTATTATTGAGACAATGTTGCAAATATATTGTTGCCTGGAGCCGAGAGAAACCCAGTGGCCAGCAAACAGTTTTACTCCGGCTGCAACGGAAGCTGCCTGTTTACTCAGCTCCATGAGTGCCGGCCTCCATCTTGGCTGGGTTAATTTGCATACAGCCATTCTGATTGGCTGGTGGGCATGGCTTATGCATCCCAAACAAACAGTCAATTTCAATATTATGCTTTTATTAGGTAAGATAATTTGTTCCTAAGTTTCCATGTATTCATTAGTATTTTAGTGGAACATTCTTGATATTAAGAGGTTGAACTCAGTCCTTTGTCATCTTGAGACAAAAATACAGTACAATTAGACTAACACAAATAACGAATAATCAAATTGGATTGATAGGCAGAACACTATTTTATACTTACCTTTAGCTCATGGGTTGCTATGCTCATAATCAAATGACTCAAGTAGATTTTGCTTTAGTCAATTTACTTCTACAAAGCAAAATCTCACTATTTTGTCAAGCAATGTCAAAACTCATCTTACCAAGAAGATTGGATATCTTGTTCTAGGTGTGTCTATAAATAGCTCTATCATTTGTGAAAGATTTGACTTGTCTCCAAAGTCATTGAACAACTAAATCAAATTACTTAGTTTAATTTATTAATGTGGTAGTATAATGGAGGGAAAATGATCTTTGTTAATCAGTAATTTTAGATTAGAATTCAGACTTTGCTCCTTGCTGGCTTTATAGCTTTGGCCAAATTACTTAAATTCTCTGAGCTGTAGTTTTATCATGAACAAAATGGGAATCATAATACTTAATAGCTGTGTCAGGAGGACAAAATGAGATAAAATATATGAGAAGGGTCTATAAAAATGTTAGGAACTTATTGGATACAAACATGTTAATTTGTTTTCCCTTTGCTTTATTCTGGCCTCAATTCTCCACACACACACACACACACACACACAGACACACACACACACACACACACAAATTTGACTAACCCTTCATTTAATTAATTTACTGGTTAGGTAAGTTCAAATGGTAAAACTAGTTCTGTACTCTTGCCCAAAATAAGATGGAAGGCACACAATTTGTTCTTATGGATATTTTTGGAGACTTTTATGACATTAATGACTTTTGTTGACACTCTATCCCAAGATAGGTTTGAAGGTTAGCATAAGTAAATTTTTTTAATTTTCTACATTTGGCTGGTATATGACAGTAAAATTAATGTTAGTGATGATAATATTGATGCTGAATATTTCTTGCTTAGGCGATCCTCAGTTTTAATGGGATTGAAGACGCCACTAAGAGGACAGGAGACACGAAGACCCCTGGCTTGGGACATTCTGGTTGTGATGAGTAGCTCCTTTGGTTACTCAGGTGTGTTTTAAGTCTCTCATCCCTTCAGTGCTCATCTCCAGGTCTTTCCTCTTCCAGGTTGGAAGGTACATCAGTTCAACGGAAAAATCTTTGGGTTCATGCAGATGGTTTAGACTACAGAGCCCAACCAAGTAAAATAGTTTGTGTCTCCTTGTTTCCACATGTATACTGAGCCCTCATTCACCAAAACAGGATTTGGGCTTTAGTTTGTTTCTTTGATTCTTGAGTAGAGCCATTTTGAAATTTTCCTCTTAATTCTGTCCATTATCCCATAATTTCAACAAAGAGAAGCATACCCATCTTCAGCATTCTCATGTAATTTGATTCAATTTGTACAATTATTATTATAATTGGTAGTTATTCATGGAGTTGGGCAAGAGATTTGGAAATATCCCATAGTTTCAGGATTTCCCCCTGTGTTTATTTTTCTTATCTCAAAGGCCTTCAGAGAGAGAAATTATATAATTTTTTAGGGGGGGGCATATGTTGTACAAGCCCCTTACCTATTTTATACTGCAGTTGTTTTCTGTGTCTGTGGGGTATTGGTTCCAGGGATCTTACTTGAAACCAGTGCCCTGTGCACAGATTTATTCACATTGAAAGGAAATTAATTAGAAGGTGGCTGGGAGGGCAGGACTGGGCCAGGCAGGCTGGACACATCCTGGAGCCAACCTCCCATAGTTTCTCCCCAGCCAGCCGCACTTGGAGTGGCACTGAAGGTTGAAGGGTGTCTGTGGAATGAGCTGGGTCTGTCTGGTAGGTGGGGTCCCTCAGCCTGGCCTATGGGATTTGGGCTGAAACCAGCTCTCCAACATCGCCCAAGGGGTCCCAGATTGAGAGAGGGTGTTTCTCAGGTGAAGCACCCAGGAATTGGGCTCCCTTCTCTCTGTTTCCAGTATGTGTCACCCAAGAACCACTAGCTGCCCAGTCACTGCAGCTCAGCAGCTTCTGCATTGAGCATCTCCCCCTGGTGGTCAGTGCACATCATACCTATCAGTCAGTAAGACAGTCAGACAGTTGGACAGTTGCTTAGCCTTTTATATATATACTAGAGACCCAGTACACAAAAATTTGTGCACTCTGGGGGGGGGGGTTTCTCAGCCCAGCCTGTGCCCTCTCTCAGTATGGGACCCCTCGGGGGATGTCCACCTGCTGGCTTAGGCCCACTCCCCAGGTGATCGGGCCTAAGCTGGCAGTCAGACATCACTCTGGCAACCCGGGAGCCCTTGGGGCATGTCCACTTGCCAGCAGGGAGCAGACCTAAGCTGCAGTCGGATATCCTTAGCGCTGCTGAGGCAGGAGAGGCTCCCACCACCACCGCTGTACTGGCAGCCATCAGCCTGGCATGTGGCTGAGCAGAGCTCCCCCTGTGGGAGTGCACTGACCACCAGGGGCAGCTCTTGCATTGAGCATCTGCCCCCTGGTGGTCAGTGTGTGTCATAGTGACCAGTCATTCCCAGTGGTTCTGCTCTTAGGGTCAATTTGCATATTGCCCTTTTATTATATAGGATAGATGGCATAGTATTTGCATATAACTTATACACATACTCCTGTATACTTTAAATTATCTCTAGATCACTTATAATACCTAATAAAAATAAATGCAATGTAAGTAGTTATTAACTATATTATTTAGGAAATAATGACAACAGAAGAAAAGTCTGTATATGCTTAGTACAGGGGCAACCATCCTATGCCTAACTATACAGTACACATCAATAACAATGTAACTTTTTTTCTGAGTATTTTCATTCTATGGTTGGTTGAATCCATTAAGCAGAAACTGCAGATCTGGAATCTTGCTGTATATTCTATACTAGTATTTAAAACTAACTTTAAGACTAAATTTTAGGTGCTCATGGACCATGTATGAAATCAACTGCCATGTTAATTAATTTTTAAACACCTCATAGAGTAGCCTTATAAAGTGGAAATCTATATACATAAATGCCTAAGTGACCAAATGACCGAAAGACCGAATGACCAGTTGACAGGTGCTATGATGCGCACTGACCATAGGGGGCAGACACTCAACACAGGAGCTGCCTCTGGTGGTCAGTGTACTCCCACAGCCAACCTTCTGCAGCCCTCTTCCCCTCCTCACCCGCCCCCCCACCCCCCAGTTGGCTAGCTGGATGACTCTGGTCGGGGCTCCAGCCAACCTCCTATAGCCCCTTTCCCTGGCTGGCCAACCTCCCACCACCCCAATCGACCCCAATCACCAGCCAGGCCAAGGGACTCCACCTATGCATGAATTTGTGCACCAGGTTCTAGTAATTTATAATTCACCAGATTGCTATTTTATTAGGCTAGCCATTGGCTGATATTATGAATGCATATATGGCAAGGACCTACTTTTGATTCATAGTAGAGAGAGAAGCAGTACAAAAAGATATTTAGATCACAGTCTAGCTACTCTTTTACTGTTCTCTACTTCCATTTTAAATGACTATGGATAAACCTTCATTTTTTTTCTTATAGAAAACCTGTTTAGAATATACAATTTAAGACCCTATTATTTTCTCCTTCTACCTCCAGTAGTCACTGAAATTTCATTACTTCCTCATTTCATTGAGTCACCAATAAAATGATAACCAATAGTGGTGCCTAAGAATAGTTACTAGATTGTTGATGGTAGCAATAGACAAGTAGTAGTAGGGGAGAGGCGTAGAGAAGGGATGGTTAGTACTATCTCCTATACCCATGGTCTTGACAGATTTGCAATTTGGCATTCCTATGTTTCTGTATAGTTAAAATAAAGCACAAAATAACAGAAACACACAAAAAATAAGTTCTGCATGGCCTTAGGTGTGTATAAGTGAAAATTACTAGTGTACTCAGACTGTCTTTATCTGGGAAGGTTTTTCTTTCATGGATTTACTAATTCTTTCAAAAATGTGGTCTTTATAATAGTACCTAGTTCCAATGCAGAAACAAGCAAAAAGAAGCAAGAATTTATTTTTTTTCCATTTTCTGGCCTCAGAACTT